>CM043727.1:4690615-4705615 GCA_023969325.1 Oryzias curvinotus
CCCCCCCCCCCCCCCCCCCCCCCCCCCCACACACACACAAATGTTCTGGCTCCAGGAAATGCTCCAGCACAGCCACCCCAACACTAGTCACAGCTGCTTTTCAAATTCACTCGCCTTGTTTGGTGCATCAGTCCCACAAAAACGTCCCACAAATGAGCCAAAAAGACACTGATGGGTTGAAGATGATCTCACAGCACTGAGTACACAGACACGCCTTTCGTTCTAATATTGAAACTACGCTACAAACAGCTACTTTGCTGCACAGAGAGACTCGAGAAGAAAATGCTGTATGTGTAAAATGATTTTTTTTTCCCTATCAGGCAGATATAAAGCAGCAGAGTGGCTCCTCCACATGCAGCAGGGCTGGTAAAAACTGGTTCAAGTCATCCAGGAGCAATGCCTTCCCAGTGATGTGGTCAACAAGGAACAAATTATGAACAGGTGGACACTTTTCACGTGTTTGACTTTCTGTGACACATCAGAGTATAAAATCTGGCCTCTGCAAAAAACAACCACGGTTGTTGCTGACGGCTGTTTGGCTCCGCCTCTCAGAGGAGCTCACTGCAGAGGATCGGCTAGAAAATAGAATTTGGTTTGCTCCATGGAGGCATTGCAGTTTCCATAAAAATGACCCACTGGGAAATGAAGGAGCATGCAGTGAAAGAGGAACAACCGGTCTATAATTTCATGACAATTCTCTTTTTTTTTTCTTCACTAAATGAGCAGCTGCAAAAGAAGAAGCAAGCGGTTTGGCTTCTCTCTTTAAAAATTCAATGGCAATGTTTCCTCTGTGGTTCCTGGAGTTTATATGTGCAAATGATTTCCCTTCAAGAAAGTCATCACCTGCAGCGTCAGGTAAGAAGCTGCCTCACGCTGCAGACAGGAGCATCTTTGTTCCTGTCAGAAGATTGCACATGTAAAGCTCCAGCTGCCGTTCTCCGCCTGCACTTCACAGATACAGATACCCGATCCAGTACACCAGATTGAAAAGGCCAAAAGCAGTGGGGAAGAAAATTCTCGAGTACGAGTCGATCTTGGAAACGCGGACATGCATCCTGTTCTCACGCCAGGCACCCGTGCGGCAGTCGTCGAAGCAGCAGAAGAAGCTGGCACAGTCCTTTCCGTCCAGACACTCGTAGGCGAAGCTGTCCTCCTCGTGGTACGGCACGATGTTGTTCATCTGCAGCAGGGAGGTGCCCGGCCGCAGGCTCGCCATGCTGGAGCCTTTGTTCTGTGGAGCCAGCACAGTCACTTCAGCGTTTCACCACCAACACCTCCGATTCAATCTGAGACAGAAGAAAGTCGCACCTGAGCAGAAATATTTGCTTTGGTCTTCTTTGTCTGTCGGTTGCTGGTGAAGTAGTGCAGGGTGCCGTACTCCATCAGAGCAGCGAAGGTGAAGATGAAGCAGACGGACACAAAAAGGTCCATGGCAGTGATGTAGGAGACCTTTGGCAACGACTTTCTGGAAATCGTTGCTGAGCGTTGTCATGGTCAGAACTGTAGTGATGCCCTGCAAGACCAGCAGAAAACCTTCTTAGTGGAGGTGGATACACAAATGTCCTGCAGGAAATGTGTGACGTGGAGAAATCCTGCAGCTTCTATAGACGCGAAGCTTCGGTGCTTCTGTGGGAAGGACCTGGAGGTCATCGTCAGGCAGACATGATGGAGGAAGGAGCATGTGCTTAAGCCTGGCTGCCCGTCAGGTGCAGACATGTCTCCCACACAACTCCCACCATGACCAGAAAAGACAGACCAGTCACATGACAGTACACCCCCCGCCGCACCTGCTGACCACACAGGAGGGAGAGACGATGGCGCCCCACACTGCGGCGTACCAAGGGCACGCTCAGTTGGATTAAAACCATCAACCCCATCTTCATCGCCCCCCTGCCTCATCAGTGCACATACTCCACCTGGTGGCGTCCATCCTTCTTGGAGTCGTTGACTGTATCAGAGAACTGGACTGAGCGTGTGTGACGTCAGCCATGGAAAATGACCAACTGAAGTCAATTCAGTCGCCATTTTTTCACGATTCGGATGCCGCCATGTTGGAGCTAGATGACGTCCGTAAGCAGTGACTGATCCAAACCAATAAGTCAACATTTCTTTAGCAACTACTCAAGCCAATCTGGAGCGAGCTGGTTAGAAGGGGTACAATAAATCTGTCGACAAACGTTTTAAACTTTCCACGTGAGACCCCCTACTTTTACTGAAGCATCTGATTGGTCAGTTTACTTAAACTAAAGAACAGATTTCATGAATACAACAAAAAAAAAAGATTAACCACATAGGTGGTTAGCGCTCTTGCCTCACAGCAAGAAGGCCCCTGGTTCAAGTCCCGGCTGGGGGACATGAAAAACACAACATCAATGGGGGGCCTTTCTGTGTGGAGTTTGCATGTTCTCCCCGTGTATGCGTGGGTTCTCTCCGGGGCCTCCGCCTTCCTCCCACCGTCCAAAAACATGCTTCATAGGTTAACTGGCAACTCTAAATTGTCCCTAGGTGTGAGTGTGAGAGTGAATGGGTGTGTGATTGAGGACATTCTACTCTGCGACAGACTGGCGACCTGTCCAGGTTATCCCCTGCCTTCGCTCACAAGTGGCCGGGATAGGCTCCAGCAGCCCCATGACCCAGAAAGGGAACGATGGAATAGAAAAAAATCAATGAATGGTTAAAAAAACAAGGTATCAGATCAGAAATGGTTATTCTGACCAATAGAATGACTGAAAAACAGCTGTTTATTTCTCTATAGGATTTTGGCTTCTTGGACGCAGCGCGTACTTCCTGTTTTGAACGCTTCCTGTTTGGTCACTCAGTCCAGCTCTCATATACAGTCAATGGTGATCACAGTCCTGTCAGTGAACCAAAGAAGCAGCCAATCAGTGTGCAGCAGCTGATCATAGGTTTGTTTGCTGCATGCAGTGTCTGAAAAACACCTGCAGGATGCAGACCTTCAGTGTAGAATAAGACAAGGCTACATTAAAGACACAGTTAGGATCTATTTATCATAATGGGACCTTCTGCAGGCTTTGAAAGATAAGATGCAGTTACATGCATTTACACTATGAGGCCCTCTGCAGGCTGTACAGCATAGAGATGCCATTTGTAGCGGGTTTGTGTGGAAGGTTGTGGCTCATTAAGACGTTTTTGCTTATTGTAAACTACGAATGTAAAGTGCTGGGCTGAGTTTTGAGCAGAGTTGGATTGAAAAAAATGCAGGAAAATGTTCCCCGAGCACCAGGGCTGGGACACTGCCATACCTAATCAGGCTCTCTAAGTATGGTTAAGAAAATAAAGTGCTGTTTATTTCCAACACTGCTCAAATCTACTTGATGAATTTAGCAACTGGCTGCTGGATTAAACGACAAAAATAAAACAAAATAATGAACAATCTCCTACACTTTTTGATGGGCACCATCTGGATTTTATTTGGTGCTGGTGCTAAAATGGTACTTTCAAAAATGGTTCAGGTGTCTGAACGGTGAACGAATCTGTGCTTCAAAAATGAAAAAACAATTTTTTAATCAAAAAGCATTTAAGTGCCAGAAACGACGCACTGACGTTTCTCTGCGTTCTTTGAACGTTTATACATAAAACTTCACGCGATGTCTTAGCTCCTGCATGCTAAACCAGGAAGCATCCCGTCATTGTTTTGACTCCCTGCTGTACAGACTGGACCTTCCAGTCTGTAAAAATTCACTGAACACTTCATACCTAGAGATGTGCGGGCAGGGACGGCGTCCTTGTTAATCCAGAAGGAGACCCAGGACAGGACCACAATCATGCTGCAGGGATGTAGGTCTGGATGGTGAAGTATCCCATCCTGCGGCTCAGGTCGAAGAAGATGGTCATGATCACATACTCCCCTGCAGGTCGATAACGCCACATTACAAAGAGAAATACTAACAGAGTTCAGCAGAGCTTTGGGAGTCGGAAGTAACCTGACTGAGTGTGAGCCACATCCGAGGTGTTCCTCATGCCCACAAAGGCAAAACTGGTAGAGTCTCCAGTAACGCTGGTCGGCCACCTCCACCGCCCGTCTCTGCCACCGGTACATGATTTCATTCCTGGGATAACCATCTGTAGAACAGCATCAGACACGTGACGGGAGGGTGAGGAGCCCGCTGACGCTGCAGTTCTCAGCGCGTCTCTGAAGCCAGCCCACATCCAGACCGCGTTCAGAGGGTGGATGCAGCCTCCAGCGCTCAGGCCGAGCGTGACCTTCTGAGAGGCGAGGAGAGGAGATGACAGGACAGGCTGGACACCAAGCCTATCTGTGTGTTTTGAAATGGTTACCGACTTTGGTGAACAAAGACTGTTCAAGTACAGTGTTCCCTCGCTATATTGCGGTTCAGCCTGATTGACCCTGTCAATAAACTTTCTGTGCTGTGTCTCCTGTATAGATGTAGATATGATATAGAATGTGGTCAGTTTGCCACATTTGAATACATCTTTTATCGGATTAAGATCTTTGTTTTTATTTTATAATAATGAACTTATCTTTCTATCAAGGTTTGAACTTTGAGGGTTTAAAAGCCGTGTCAAACAGCCACTACAAACATTTTGTGCATTTCGCACAGATGAAAATTTGGTCATATGTGAATATACGTGGAAAAAAGTGAGAAAAGTTGTGGTCCTAACGTGAAACTTTTACAAGTGAATCACGACTGAACCACATTAAAACCTCGGGAGAAGTACAAAAATAAACACGCAAAGAACACGTAGATCAATGTAGAACATGAGTCGGGGCTGACGCCACCTTCTGGGTTCTGTCTTCTTTAGCATCTTTTTCTTTTAGTCATTTCTCTCTTACTCGTGTTTTTTTGTGTGTATTTTATTATGAGAGGCTTATTATTTTGATGATTGGTGTTTTAGCGTTCTTGTTTTTTTATATTTTGTATGTATTATTTCTTTACATGAAAGGTGCTATAGAAATAAAATCAATTTGAATTTGAATCATTGTGCTGTTTATGTGCAATTCATTAGAGATTCGAGGGTGAATTACATAATTTAAACACTATATGTGCACCGTATCCGCTATATAACGTGACATTGGTGGTTCATGCGTGAAAAGTCTGTCAGACATACACGCTCAGACAATGGCTGGGGAAAGCTACAAATTTGTGTATGCATTTCACAAAAATCACGCACAACTGTGCTCATACAACTGTACTCATATTCCAGATTTACATCATTATTGCATATAAACTATGTAAAATACGCAAAAACTGCATAATTCTCAACCAACTAAAGATTTTTAACAACTGAAAACCAAATTCACGTAAAGACGCGTAAAGACCAACAACGGACATCTTCGCACGACAACGAATGATGAACGCAAGAAACACTTACGTGTGTCACGCATGTATCACGAAACAACAAAAGTTCATACATGGGAATGTGCAAAATGTACAGAGTGGCTTTGTCACACGGCCTTGAACACAAGGGAAATGTGTGAAAATGTTCCTGTCTGTGTGAGAAAAGTGTGAAGTGAGGAGTTTTCCAGCCTTAAATCATCTGGAATGTTTTAAGGCTGTACTTTGTGAACTTCACCTATTGTGGGCTATTTTTAGAACGTAACTCCCATGACAAACGAGGAAACACTGTAGATCACAAATGACCTTTGATCTGTTCAGATGATGTCTCTGGATCCACTCAGCAGGCGCCGGCAGAAGGCTTCGGTCAAACTGCAGCATGAACGTGTGCAGGCTTGGTGGAGGAAACTGACCTGCAGCTCACCAAAGCTGATTTGGTGTCATTGATGCCCTTTTCAATATTTCCTCAAACTCTAGAATATATTTTCCCGTTTCCCTTCTGTCCTCGCTCATGTTTTAGTCACATCGTCAGAATTTTTGCTGGTTCTCCGGACAGTTTACGGCTGGGTTTTGGTCTCTCTTACTCATGTGTGGACATGTGATGTCTGTGGGAATCTGTATTTTCACTTCATTTGATGCAGCCGGAGTTCATTTTGTCACAAAGTGACGAGCTTCCATGACGGTTTGGACTGATGGTTGGAGGTTAACCCCTCAAAGCAATGATGGAACCGTCTTTGATTTGTTTGTTTTTCGTCCGATCACACAGATTTCTCTTTTCATGGTGAAGAAGGTAAAGCAGACGACTTGAACTGCAGACATGCATGCTGGGAGATGTCTCGGTGGCTTCTTCCACTTCTTTACACAGTCGACGAGGCAAAGGGGCATTCAGGACGTCTCATCAAACTTCAAATGAGCAAAATGTCATCATGGTGGCAGATGTAGGACTTAAACATACGCTCTTCATTGTGCCACACCGGGATGGTTCCTGGACATTAACACCAAATAAAAATGGTTTCTGGAGCTGCAGGACAGTTCATGTCCATAAAAGGTGAGCACTACAAAACAGTTCAACACAGCCACGATCAGACAGAGTAACCATGGTAACCCCCATGTTTCAGCTGGTGAAGCCATGGATGCCGTTGGCGTGCACCACAGTGCACGTGAGCGCGATGCCATGCTGTCACCATGGCTACCTGACCTGCACACAGAAATGCAGGTCAAGGCGCTCCGAGCAGATCGAGCTGAGCTGAACTGCTGAGAAGACACGCGACTGTGGAAGTCATGTGATATGCTGACCCCACCCATTGTAACCTTTGTGCTATCCTAGGCACTTTAACATTGGGAGTGGGGTCATCTGGACCCACTAGACAGTGCGCTGAACTTTTTTCTTCAATGATTTGTGATCTTCACTGGTGTCCATGGATTACATGAAATCCTCTCCACCTTTATCCACCTTTGTCATGGAAGGGAGAACACGTCATTGGAAGGGGGGGTCATAGGATAGCACAAGGGTTAATTGAAGCCCGGGTCACACCTAACACTAAATTGGAGCAAACAGAATGGGAGGACCTACTGGAATAATCTCTGAGGTCACTGGGGGGGAAGTGAGCTGACACTGGCCTTCAGCTGGACGATCACAAGTTTTGGAACTAGGACTGAAACCACTGAGCTAAGTTCACACCGGCTGTTGCAATGGCGTTTGAGCGACCACTTCCAATGAAAAGTCTATGTAATCGCCCGTGTTTGGGGCTTCTGCGTTCAAATCTCCCGCGTTTCCACGTCGCTTTAAGTCAGTTCACTGGATACAAGCTGAAAAGTATAAAAACAAAAGAAGTGGTTGTCATGTACGGGTGGCATTTTTCTTATGAAAGAGACCAAATGTAATAAAAATCATTTCATTTTGGCATTTCTGAGTATTTCTCCTTTTAAATAGCTGTCAATCAAACTGTCGCCAAGACGCTGGGTTTGAATTACAGTTGTTCTCCATTGGTTTGGCTCATTTCTTAAAACAGAAACTACATTCTCAAAACTACATGGACAAGCCTCCAAACCACTTGGCAATTGTTCACAACAGAACGGAATTTCTCATTAGTTTCATCAAATTGCAAATGTCTTAGTACATGTCTCAATGTCTCAGTACATCTTTCAAATAATTAAGTACAGGTAGCCTACATTTAGCACAATTGCTAAGTGAATTTAAGTTGATTTAAACTGATTGTTGATTCTCAGTTTAATGGTTGTTCGCTCCAAAATGAGTCAGCATCATTTCATTGTGTAAGTCATCACATGCACAATAGTCTGTTCAATTGTCAAAATTAGTCAAGAACATAACACCATGAATACGATATATGAATCCCTTGGAACAATTGATCAATTTATTACAGCTATTGACAGTCAGATGAAACTAGAGCTTGACTATTGACGCTATTATAGAGAATAATGGCATTGGAAGGAAATGAGATCCCCTCACATCCTCGTGTTTGTGGATGAAGCTGGCTTCAACCTGGCCAAGGGCCGAAGATGTGGCCGTAATATTATTGGCCACCGGGCCACGGTGGATGTCCCAGGCCAGCAAGGGAGCAATGTAACTATGTGTGCTGCCATATGTGAGAATGGTGTGGTCACTCACATCCCCAGTCTTGGCCCATACAATACACAGAAGCTCCTCATCTTCTTGGACCGCCTTCATTTTGATTTGATCCCTGAAAATGAGAGAGGTCTCGTAGGGCCTCACCTACCACTATATGTTATTGTATGGGACAATGTGAATTTTCACCATGGCCCGCTCATCAGGGCTGAACCTGGTTCACTACTCATCCAAGAATGGTCATGTTGTTCCTACCACCCTACTCTCCTTTTCTCAATCATATTGAGGAGAAATAGTATATTATGGTATATACATTTTGTTTTTACTCTGATGTATGAAAGTAACTTTATGTGTGTGAATGATAAAGGTTACAATTTCCTTGGCAGCATGAGTGCAATGTGTGCTGTTAAACCTAAAAGGCTACTCTTACCCTAAAATCCTTTTTCTTTTTTTCAGTTTTATACAAAATTGTATTCTGTTAGCTATACAGAAACACTACAGTAACTATTGTCAATAAAGGACTGAGCTAATTGGTGGACATGAGGGATATTTCAGTGGTCCTCTGCTATAGTGACAAAACATCTAACCATTTGGACTTGCAGTGCTTACACAAGCCAAAGGGACGAAGTATTTTGGGGGCACTGACTGTTTAAATGAGAAGGAAATTTCGTTTTGACACATGAGTGAATTGTTTTGGGAGAGATATGAGCTTTTGCAGGTGAACCATGCTGTTATGCTGAACCATCCACATTATTTTGGCAAAAGCACCAAGAATGTTGAGAACGTCCGGTCTGCTTCAAGAAATGAGCCAAAGCAATTGAGAAGGAGCTTTGCCATCTCTTTACATGGGAAAGGAATTAAGTTTTGAAGCATGAGTGAACAGTTTTGAGAGACATATTAGATTTTGCAAGTGAGCTATAGTGTTGTGCTGAACTTTAAGACTGTTTTGCCAAATGAGCTTAGAATTTTCAGAATGTAATTTCTGTTTCAAGAAATGAGCCAAACCAATGTAGAAAAACTGTAATGAGCTGATGTGATGTCACAACGGTGTATGTAAGCTGCACAAGCTCCCTGATCTGCCCGTCCAGCATGCACATCAACTCAGGTGTGAGAGAAGAGAAGATGGCACATTCCTGCATCGCCCGCACGCATTTTAAGTGCGTCCTAGGCTGGATTTTGTTACTGGCCGCACATATTTAAAACTTAAAGTTAAATTCCTATTAGCTGTCCTGCACCTGTGTTCTCTGCATTTGTGTTCTCTCTCTGCTTGCTGTCCTGCATTAACCAGAGAGGGTAAAAATAAAAACAAGAATAAAATCAGAGGACCTTTTTTACTATTGAATAGATGAAAATAAGAAAAATGTCATGAAGTTCTGGAGGCCCGAGCAGGCTGGCTCCCTATCCTTTGTCTGGCTGCCAGGCATAGTGACCGGGATGGCTCCAGCTCCATCGGCCCTGCGACTGACTGTCCAGGGTTCACCCGCCTTCGCCCTGCAGTAGCCGGGACGGGTACTGCAGGGCGATTTGTTCAGACGGGTGCCAAATTGTATTTTTAACACATTTCGGTTGTGGGATTTTAGCTAAAAACATCAAAATCATAATTAAAACACCATATTACACATTTTTTTATTAAAAAAATGTGTCATATGGGGCCTTGAACGCTCATTGCCGGGGGCGGTGGGAACGAAGCTTCGGATGTGACTCTAATCCGATTAAAATGTTAATTGTTTCATGGAATCCGTTTAAAAATGTTAGCAGCGTTTTACTTTTCAGACCTAAGTATTGCTGCTTTGTCCAGAACGTTGGTCATTCAGGCAGATCCCGTGCTGAAGCGCTCTAGAACTGAAGCGGATCGCCCGGAGCGTCGCAGGCTGCAGACGCTGGGAACATTCTGACGGATTGGAACAACAGTCAGCGTTGGGTGGGACCAGGGCTTGGAAACCTTTTGGAAGTGGAAAAGCTTTGAGTTTTAGGCGGCAGAGCTTCAAAGTGAAGGTTTCATCCGCTCGTCTGAAGAAGTTTGATGAGACTGTGCCTGTCGGTGAATGGGATGGTTTTTACGGGGGTTGGATTCAGATCACGATGAGAGGGAGGGCAAAAGCAGGAAGCACGCATCAGATGAAGAATGACACAGAAAGCACGGGTCGGACAAGAATGAGGCGACCTTCTCTTTCTGCTCGACCACCAGCGTGGTGCGGTTTCAAGCGGTGGGGGGGCCATGGAGAAAGAATCCTGGCCTTTATGAAGAGGACTTTTCTGGACGGGTCGGTCGGGATGGAGTTTGAAAATGAGAGGGAATGCGTCTGACCACCTACAGCTCGAAAACTCCAGCGGACACGAGTGCTCATCCATGGGAAAGTTATGCAGCTTAAGGTAGCACTCCGCGTTAATAGTCAACCTGACAAAAACAGAATGGCGACAGTTAAGGCTCAGCAGGCTCCACTTCCTGTTCTCTCTGTCATTACAAATGCCAGCTCTGACAATCTGAGGCCCAAAACACGGAAAGACAATCATCTGCAGACATTCAGAGGAGGACGGACTGCAGCAGCGGCTGCCTGGGGCCCCACCTCAGCGTGTACATGACCCTGCCGTTGCTCCACAGCCTCAGCAGCCGGTTTGGAGTGGTGATCCAGTGAGCGTCAGATTTCCTGGAATTTCTGAAGAAGGTGTCGGGAATCCAGATTTTGCCCACCATGTTGCTGTTGAGCATGAGCAGCTTCATGGAGCTGTTGAACTTCAGCCGGCTGTCATACCACGTCTGAGCGAAGAAGATGTCGATGGTGTACTCCTGTGGGGGCAGAGAACAAAACCCAGCAGAAGGGCTGGAGGGCGCTCTTCTCCACATTTTGTTGGGCAGAAATTCAAAGTGTCAACATTTTCCTGGGCCACAAGTTCATTTTAACCAATAAACAAGAGCAACAACCCAAAAAATAGAGTAAAAACTCAATGTGAATCTTCCTACTAAAGAAAATGGTAACAAGAATGGAAATCCTGAGGAAGTAGTGCTTGGAGAATGACTGCATTTTAACCAATAAGTCTGCAAAGCAACATAAAAAATATCAAATGAACTTCTGCTGCTCTGCAGAATCTAAAACTGGTGTCTATGCAATGCTGTTTGAAAAACTGCACAGTCAAACATTAACAGCAATATTTTTGGTTATTATTTAGAGAAAAAAAACAGGTTTCATTTTTCAAATCCATATTTTAACCCTTCAGTCCATGAATTTATGAATGTTACTTTAACCAAATAAATATTTAGTTAGCAAGCTAAATATTTAATTTAATTTATTTTTTTTATAACTAAATATTTCATTTAGATTGCCCCACCTGTTTACGACCCTCCGGGGCCGGACAACCCAAACACCTGCATCTCCTCCACAGGTTAACCCCGTATGGGTGCATGCGACTAAGGCATTACACTGACAGCGGGCTGATATAGAAACATCAGAATCTCAGGTTCACAGACGGATCAAGAGCCACACAGGACAGAAGGCTGTGGGTCGTCTGTTCGGTTGGACAGATGAAAGGCTCAAACATCAAGTTCCAAGCCCCCATCACTCCGGTAAAGAGAGGGGAGGACATTTGGATGCTTTCCTCCTGCGTTGAGCCTCTGCAGCTTCCAGAAGCAGTTTTTCCCAAATAGCACCAGATCCAGGATTTCCTGACTCTATCAGCAGAAGACCTGGATTCAGCTTTGAGCAGCTGAAGCCTCCTGGTTCATGTGAGCCTCCGGCAGACGACCTTCCGTCTCCTCTGTGACAGAAATTCTGGGGGGAGAGAAGCTTCTCGTGGCTTTAACTTCCACCACAGACAGTTCAGATGCAACCCACCCTGCGAGGACGGAGCTCCTCCTCGAGCCGACAAGTCAGAGAGCCGTTCTGCAGTGCTGTTGCGTTGCTCAGCAGCGATGCAGAAGTGCAGGAGAACAATGGATCTGCAGCGCTGGCCCTCTGGGGGCCCACTCTGAATGTCAGCACGGGTGTTGGAGCTGCCGCTCGCCGCTCCAACAGACGCACCGGAGCAAACGGCGTCTGCACCACATGCTCTGCAGAAAACAGGAGCCCTCACGGCCGGGCGGGTCCCCGTTGACCCTCTGAGACTGCAAAGCTGACTATTCGATCCTCACAAAGATTTAAAACACTCAAGACATTTCAAAAAGTTTTAACTTCTTTTTGCTCCACACCTTCCAGGCTTCTCCTGAAAATCAGTGCAGATTTTTGTCTCATTAATAACTAGGATCTAGAAATAAGAAAATATCCATCAAAATCCTTTTGCTCTCAGCAAACTCTTGACAAAAGAAAAACTTTATTCAAGATTAACAAAAACTAAAGTTAAACTGTCATTTTTGTTTGAATTTTAAGGATGTTTTTTTAAAAGTTTAGACTGCCATTGACTGTCATTATTTTGGAAGCTAGAAAGCTGATTTATATTCTAACAGCTAAAATGAGGTTTGTAAAAATCCTAAAACAATAAATACTGAATGTTCAATTTGAAGTCATTCTATCTTTTTAGCTTATTTTCCTTTTTTTGAGTGCTTGTGTGGAACTCCTTGTTTCTAGATTTTGGTATTTTTTTAGATGTCTTTCTCAGTAAGTTGACCTGCTGCATGGACAGATCACTTTACTACTCTCTAGTGATTTTCCTTTTAGGATTCGTGTCCGTTTCCTGTTTTGAGCCGACCTCCTTTTGCAGCGCGGGATCATCCGATCATGCCGTGTTTCTTTAGTGTATTCTGGAGACTTTTCACTGGACCCTCGCCGAGCCAGAGGACGTTTCAGTTTGGCTTCATCTTCTTTGATCTTGGTTTGGTTTCTAAGGAACTATTGTTAGACTGAAACTGAATCACTGTAACCCGGATCCGCCAGCACCCAAAACTACACATGACTTACTGAGCTTTTCAGCATCTTAAACCCCACAATCTCTGCAGGAGATGTTTCATGTCAGCAATAAGCAGAGTTGGGGGTAATGGATTACAAATTAAGGAATTACTGTAATTTAATTACTTTTTGTCAGTAATAGAGGAATGTAACAATTACAGTTCAAATGTCAGTAGTAAATTACAATAACTGGACTAAAGAAACTCTCGTTACTTTGTTTCTTAGGATTTCTAGGCTCTGACATTTTCTCTAAGTTAAATGAAACGAACCAGAGGTTCATTTTTTTTTTTTTGTAAACGGCGTAACTAGTGCATACGCGCAGATTTGGGGATCGGTCATTGCTTCACTCACAGTTTGTTTCCAAACTGGCTCAAAGATGAGACCAGAAGAGATGCTGCAAGGAGTCTTCTCATCCCCGAGGAGCAGCAGGTGAGCAGCAGAGCAGAGACGCGCCCCAAGTACTGATGTGTCGGTTGGGAATGAAACAACTCTAAAGTCGGCTTGTTGGTGTAAAAGACAAGAGCCTTTGTTTCTATATCAATTCACCCTGTCTTACTTTATTTATTTATTCACACAAACAGCAGGCTGAGATTGGAGGAGAAATTCCCTTTTAACTGTACCTGTTTTACATAAGCTCTCATTTTTATTTATTTTATGTTTTTAATGTTGGCATTTTTATTGTAAATGTAATTTATTGTTTCCCCCTAGTTAGGACTCCCTTGAAAAAGAGATTCTTAATGTCAATGGTTCAATTCCTGGGTAAATAAAGGTTAAATTAAAAAAAAAAAAAATTTTTAATAAATAAAAACGGTGCAACTCATTGTAATGGAAAACCTAAAGTCAGCAAAAACGAACATGGAGGCATTTAGTAGTTCTTTGTGTTTTCAAAAGAGTGGCTTCATTTCAGATTTGATAGATATGAATATAGATGGAACAGTTTTTCCACACCTCACTTTGAGCAGAGGTATTGACCACACGTGTTGTTACTTACTTTTGTGTCACTTTTTTACACTGTTGTCTTAACTCTAACATAACCAGGTTATGTCTTGAAACAGGTTCATTCTTTTCACGAGGTCAAAACTAAGTTAAAGGAAAGACAAGAGAATCTTCTTTGTGCTAATTTTTCCTTGAGAATTTGTATGAGAAAAAAAAAAGCAAAGAAACAAGTAGTGAATTACTTCTTCAATTTGGAAATGAGAAAAGTTATTTAATTACAATTTCAAACCTGTAACTAATAAGTAATCAGTTACTTTTTAGAAGTAATTTAACACGACAGGAACTCTGCGTTACAGTGTCACTAAACCACAAAGGCCAACATTCTCATCAAAGTTAGTTCCTACGAAGAAAACCGGAGGCTCACCATGTTTATGGGGTCCACGGGTCCGATGCTGTTGACATACACAGCGGTTTCAATCACGGTGGGCCTCACTGAAACACACAATCCCATCATGCAAAGCATTAAATGACGCTCGCTCCAGCCTGACAGTCCCAAACCCGTGACACACGACACCATCTTTATTTACATATAAAAATCGTTTCAGGCTTCAAATCAGACCTTCTGGCTGCTTTTCTTTAGTTGCTGGAGTTTTGCTGCAAACTTATTCTGCATCCATTCCTGTGAACTGCTGGACCACCATAATGAATTACTGACTCAGTTCTGGTCTGGGTCTGATTCAGATCTGGTCCTTGTCTGTTTTGGGTCTGGACCTGGTCTCATTAAAGTCTAGTCCTGGTCTGATTCAGGTCTGTATGATTCAGGTCTGGTCCAGGTCCAGATCCAGAGCTGGTTTCCTCTGATGAACCTAATGTTTCTGCAGGTGTGAACGTTCACCAACACTCTGGTCTGGATCAGACCATAGAACTCTGGTCCTCTTGAGGGTCTTAGTTCACCTCCGACCATCAAGGGTCCAAAAGCATTTTCTGTGGGTGACGTCACACCTCCGTTCGTCGATTGTTTTCCAGTCTATGGGATCGACAGTCTAGACATACATCACCAGTCAGAGCAAAACTGATTGATTATTGTTGATGGTCTAGTCACCGCATGTTCTTACCTCAGAGACATCATAGAACCATCATCACCCACCAATTCCACCAGAACCCCCCAACTTTCTGCTCATGGATGATGATGCTCCACCACTTGGTGCCAGAACCGTCCCAACTGGACTTCAGGAAGTGGGAGATCCTCATTTGGTATGCCCAGTAATGACCTCTGACCTGA
>CM043727.1:4713115-4835263 GCA_023969325.1 Oryzias curvinotus
AAAAAAAAAGGATTTAAAAAGAAAGGAAGGAAAGAAAAGTGCAGATAGGACTTTTCAATCATATACATGACTAAACAGAAATGTTTTAAGTCTAGATTTGAACATGAACACAGAAGAGGCCTGTCTTATGGCTTCAGGGAGGCTGTTCCAGATTTTAGCTGCAGAATATTGAAACGCTGATTCCCCTTGTTTAGTTCTGACTCTGGGAATCAACAGGAGGCCGGACCCTGAGGTCCTCAGAGTGCGAGATGGTTCATATGGCACTAACATGTCAGAGATGTACTTTGGTGCGTGGCCATGGAGAGACTTGTACACAAGCAGAGCTGCTTTGAAGTCTATTCTTTGAGGTACAGGGAGCCAGTGCAAAGACCTGAGCACAGGACTAATGTGATCATACTTCCTGGTTTTGGTCAGGACTCGAGCAGCAGCATTCTGGATGCACTGAAGCTGTTTTACAGCTCGTTTGGAGAGGCCGGTGAGCAGGCCGTTACAGTAGTCTAACCTACTGGAGACAAATGCATGAATAAGTATCTCCAGGTCTCGCTTTGACATTATGTTTTTGATTTTGGCAATGTTTTTCAGATGGTAAAATGCCGCTGATGTTACTGACTTGATATGGCTGTTAAAGTTCAGGTCAGAGTCCATGATTACCCCTAGATTTCTGACTTGATTTGAGGGTTTAAGAGACAAAGAATGAAGGTAGCTGCTGACACTTTCTCTTTGTTTCTGTGGGCCAAAAACAATAACTTCGGTCTTGTCTGAGTTTAGCTGGAGAAAGTTGTTCTGCATCCACGCGCTGATCTGTTGGAGGCAGTGGTTGAGTGAATCCACTGGCCCATATTCACCTGTTGTCAGTGACACATAGATCTGAGTATCATCTGCATAGTTGTGATAAGAAATGTTATTACTGCGTATTAACTGCCCTAGTGGCAGCATGTAGAGGTTGAACAGAAGGGGTCCCAGGATCGATCCCTGGGGCACACCACAATTCAAGCCCATGTAGTCTGAGACACAACTACCAATTTCAACAAAGTATTTCCTGTCTTCTAGATAAGACTTGAACCAACTTAGGGCAGATCCAGAGATGCCAACCCAGTCTTGGAGTCTGTGCAAAAGGATCCCATGATCAACAGTATCAAAGGCAGCGCTCAGGTCTAGCAGGATTAAGACAGATACTTTTCCATCATCAGTGTTCAGGCGGATGTCATTGGTTACCTTGATAAGGGCAGTTTCTGTGCTATGATGGGGTCTAAAACCTCACTCGCAAACATCAAATGAATTGTTTAATGAGAGAAAGTCAGTGAGCTGTTGGTAGACAACTTTTTCAAGGACTTTTCCTAAAAATGGCAGATTAGAGATAGGTCTGTAATTATTCAGTACAGTGGGATCAAGACCGCTCTTCTTCAGGAGGGGTTTAATGACTGCAGTTTTTAAGGCCTCTGGAAATATTCCAGATTGAAGAGACATGTTAACTATTTGAGTAATTGGTGGCAACACACTGTTCAGGACAGACTTTAGAAATCTAGTGGGTAACACATCAAGGCAGCATGTAGACGAGCTCAGACAGGTGATGGTCTCTTGGACAGTTTGGTCAGTGACAGGTACAAAGTGAGTCAGCTTAGAGTGAGTAGGTGGCCGTTGGATAGTTATATGTGTTGTGGAGTTGATGGCTTTTTTAATGCCCTGAACCTTGTCATTGAAAAATACAGCAAACTCATTACATTTAGGTGTACAAACCAGTTCTATTGGTAGCTGGGTTGGAGGGTTAGTTAATCTGTTAACTGTTGTGAACAGGATACGAGAGTTGCTGCTGCAACTTCCAATTATTTCAGAGAAGTACCTTTCCCTTGTTCTGCATAAGATCTGGTTGTAAGCGTACAACTCCGCCTTATATATTCCATAATGAACCTGGAGTTTTGACTTGCGCCACTTTCGCTCGGCTCTGCGGCACTGTTGTTTCTGTGCCCTGACTAGATTATCATTCCTCCAGGGAGCTTTCTGTCTATGTTTTCTCAATTTAACCTTCATAGGGGCAATGGCATCCAGAACATTCAAGATGCTAGAAGTAACAGAATTCAGCATTTCATCAACATTGGCACCAGAGGCGTTTTCAGGGTTTATCATTTCTACAAACTGTGCCCTAGTGCTCTCATTTATTTGTCTCCTTTGGACAACTGCAGGGCCAGGCGGTGGTTTGGGAGCAACAGACAAGTCAAAGAATACACAGAAATGATCAGAGAGGGCGACATCAACCACACTGACATTGTAAATAATAACCCCCCTTGTGATGAGCAGGTCCAGAGTGTGCCCTCTGCTGTGGGTGGGGCAACTCACATGCTGAATTAGACCAAACGTTTCAAGGACAGCATTGAGCTCTTTTGCATTTCTGTCATTGACATTATCAACATGAACATTAAAATCACCTGTAATGACTAGACCATCAAAGTCTGTGCACACAACTGAGAGCATTTCATTGAAATCATCAATAAAACTTTGGCTGTGCTGAGGAGGTTTGTACATAACTATGCAAAGTAAGGGAGGAGTTTGTTTTAGCTCAATCTTAAAGGACACATACTCAAATGATGAAAACACACCAAATGATAGTCTGTGGGTTGCAATATTATCTCTAAACAGTGCAGAAACGCCTCCACCCTTTTTATTTTCTCGTATTTCCGATTCATGTTTGTAGTTGGGGGGAGTTGATTCGACTAGAACTATGTTTCCTGTGTTTTTGTCAAGCCATGTTTCAGTTAATAACATAAAATCAAGATTAAAAGAAGAGATAAGATTATTGATTAAAAATGATTTGTTGCATAAGTTGCATAAGCAGCACAAGCAGTGCCAAAAAGAAAACGTGCTCATCAAGTTGTGGATTTATTGAACAGATTGGACAAATGTTTAAAACAAATCAAAAGTTTACATGTATTCAAAAAAACCAACAACATGTCACTGATGCAACTGTACAAGGAAAGAAATGATCAATAAAAACAAAAATGTCACTTCTGCATAGGTGCTAAGCAGAATGTAATGAAATGTTTTGAACAACACTGTAAATAGAAATATATAGATCATCAGGTGTTGTAAAAAAAAGCGGTGGGATCACTGAAGATTTCTCTTTATCCAGCGCCTTTTCAAGCACACTGTCTTGTTTCATCTGTCTATTCTAAACTCTGGTGTTAATTTTCATTTGTGTTTGAAAGAAAGAAATTGAATTGAATTGAATTGAATTGAACTGAAGATGACGTAGCTGCTCAGAACACTTCACGCAGTGGAAACAGTGACATCTGTTGGCTGTCTTTGAGAACTGCAGTTGCTCTCCCCCTGACAATGTCACTACTGCTTCTTCACCTGCCTGCCTATTACTGGTCCTCTACGGGTGTGACGTCATGCCAGTCTGTCGAAATAAGCAGCCTCTCCTGTGGAAGACCAACATGGCTAAATGCAGGGGATCCCACGTTTCTGTAGGTGAGATTTGCTGTGAACATGGCTTCATGATCATTTTTCTGTTTTTGCCGCCATGGATAAAAATCACACAGGATCATATGGAGCTTTAGCAGTTTGTACCTGTGGACCTTGGGTCCAGAATTTCTCCTCCAGATGCTCAGTAACTTTAATTTGAAAAAGTCACATGTCTCAGCAGAAATCCCATGAGTTCAAAGCAGAGGGAACCATCCAGGAACAAACTTCCCAACAGCTGAAGGTGTAGACCACCGGGAAGGAGGATCACCTGGAGAAAAGTCCATCTGACTTGAGATCTGGACATAATCTTGGACCGACATCAGCATTGCTGGCAGGAGATTCAGGGAGTTGAGTGAAAGGTTCTTCAGCGTCAGTGGAGGATGTCAGACTAGAAGAAGAATCTGGAGTCTCTCAAGTGCCTCTAAAAGTCTGAGGGAGTCTTGATTATTCCAGGAAAAGAGAGAAGAGCAAAGGATTATCAAAGAGATCTAACAGCATAACCAAAAAACACAAACAAACAAAAAAATGGAAAGGTGCAACAAAGCAACCACGATCAAAAACTTTTTTGTTGTTAGCTCCAGATATCTGGCTGTTTTGAGAAAAAGAAAATAAATTTCTTCTTTCCAAATCAGGAGTTTTCTATAGACAATAAAGGTTATTTTAAAATGATAGTTTTCAAACGGCGAATGACCATCCAGGACTTGTGCTTTTTTTTGACACACACACCCCACACACAAACACAGAAAGCAGACAATTATTGAAATAATAAAATCAATGAATGCAAAGTGTGAACTCCTTAAGCATCTTTGTGGAAGACAATAGAAAAGAATAGATCAGGTATTCTTCATTGATTATTACAGATGTGGAAACAAAAAATCTTGTTCAAAATCCAATATTTAGTCTTTGGTTCTGCTGATGAACAATGACCAAATTCTTGATTTTAAATTACATCCAGTTGTTAAAGGATGAAAAGAAATGATGTGTTCGTTGATTTAGAAAAAAGACAGACAAAAAATTTTGTTTTCCTGGTTGTAATATTCATTCTTCAGTTTTTGGTGACTAACAAGAACGTAGAAAATGATATATGTGAATAAATGATAATAATATAACAAACAGAAAAGGGTTTATGAATTTTGACAATCCTGTATTAACAGATGAATGTTTGGCTGTGACCACAGCAACATCCCAGCCTGAGCATCTTTCAAAAACCAACAACCGCTAACAGTCCGTGACCTGAAGGAGACATCTCTGCAGTTTCTGAGTAGAAAAAGGTGAGAATTTCAATTTTCATCTTTGATAAAGTTGTCAAACTAACTTCTCTTACAAGTTCATCCCTAAAGTTAGTCTTCTTTAGCATTTATTGAAATTTTAACAACGGTCTGTGCTGAATTTGGGATGTTCCACAGAGCAAAGTGACCTTTGTTTTCTCATTTCTCTTTTTTTGTTGTTACACAAACCAAAGGAAGTTAAACTCAAAGCAGCGATCATTTTGGTTTGACTTTGAAAAGACTAAAGATAAAAGTTGAGGATTTGGAGGAAGAGTTTGACCTGACAAGATGTCTTCTGAGGAGGTTGGTGGAACATGGTGTTCAGAACAACAAAGGTTCTGTTGTAAATCTGTGTTTCTGCATTTGAATACATATTTAGCAGCAGGAACATGATGGCGGTTCTGTTGGGTCAGCCGTAAATAAAGGAGCTTAGAGCTCATGTTGATGCAGGCAGAAGATGCAGAGAAGGTTCTCTTATTTTAGTTTCCACAAAGTCGGGGCTTCAACAAAATGGTGAAAACATTTGAATTTGTCATGTTTTTTGCAGTAGTTCACCAACAAGCAGTAAATTCATTTAGTCTCAGAAAGTGGGTAAAAGTGGCCCTTCTAAGTTTAGTTTAATCTGTTTAATTTAGTTTAGCCATTACCTATTGAATTCTATGACTTCCTGTTCTTTATGATTTAATGTTTACTATACAATTACCGGTATGAAGCCCATTGAGACGACTTGTTGAGCAATAGAAATTGAATTGAATTGAATAAAATGGTCGTGACCCTGCCTGGTTTAACGCTGTGTGATGTTGTATTGACAGACAGCGATGTTCAGACTCATGAGTCATGAAGACGAAGCAGCAGTCGGAGGCCAACAGCTGGATGGACACCCGAAGGCTGTGAAGAAAGCTCACGTGTGTCAGCAGTGTGGGAAGAATTTCAGCCAATTAGGAGGCTTGACATGTCACCTACGCATCCACACCGGGGAAAAGCCTTTTCCCTGTGCCCAGTGTGGGAAGCAGTTCAGGACTAGGGGGCAACTGAAATGCCATCAGCGCACCCACACAGGTGAACGGCCTTACACCTGCCAGGTCTGTCAGAAGAGCTACAAGGAATTGGGGCACCTGAGGCGTCACCAGAGCATCCACACGTCGGAGGAGCCGTTTGTCTGCCGGGTGTGCAGGAGGAATTTCAGGCTAGCAGACTCTCTGAAGCGTCACGAGAAGATTCACCAGAGAGAAAAGCTTTACATCTGGAGCAGAAAGCAGAGGATGCAGCTGCTGTACAACCACTGACCTCAATAAACATCTACGTCAAGTCAGGGAGAGTGTGGAGCGTTTCTGCAGCAACAGGGAAACTATTCAGTTTTAATATGGCAGCATGGTAATTGGAGCGCCCCCTGGAGGACAGGAGGCTACAGCATTCTTTTTTGTTTGTTTTTTTGGCTGGAGGCCATGGAGGTTTAGTCCAATGGGTTATATCCCTAGAGGAGACACGCCCGCTTAGGAAGCCTGGCCGACGGTGGCGGAGCGCGACGCCATCTTGGTGAGGTTGACGACGCCCACATGCCAGTGTTTTCTATAGCCTTTGGTGGCATCTAAGAAGCTTTTATATAATTTATATATATATATTCATATTTCTATATATTTATACATATTAATAAATATATAATATATGTATATAATATATAAATATATATATATATATATATATATATATATATATAAAAACAACAAAAACGCCCCTCTCACCCTCCGCGGGTGGTTTCTCCTCCAAGCTCGGGTCCTCTACCAGAGGCCTGGGAGCTTGAGGGTCCTGCGCAGTATCTTAGCTGTTCCTAGCACTGCGCTTTTCTGGACTGAGAGGTCTGAGGTCTTTCCAGGTATCTGTTGTAGCCACTCCTCAAGCTTGGGGGTTACTGCCCCGAGTGCTCCAATTACCACAGGCACCACTGTCACCTTCACTTTCCAGGCTTTCTCCAGTTCTTCTCTGAGTCCCTGGTATTTCTCCAGTTTCTCATGTTCCTTCTTCCTAATGTTTCCATCGCTTGGCACTGCCACATCCACCACAACGGCTTTCCTCTGTTCTTTATCCACCACTACAATGTCTGGTTGGTTTGCCATTACCATCCTATCAGTCTGGATCTGGAAGTCCCACAGGATCTTTGCCCTCTCATTCTCTACCACCTTTGGAGGTGTTTCCCATTTTGACCTTGGGGTTTCCAGTCCATATTCTGCACACATGTTTCTGTATATTATTCCAGCCACTTGATTGTGCCGCTCCATGTATGCTTTACCTGCCAGCATCTTACATCCTGCAGTTATGTGCTGGATTGTTTCAGGCGCCTCTTTGCACAGCCTACACCTTGGGTCTTGTCTGGTGTGGTAGATCTGAGCCTCAATCGCTCTGGTGCTCAGGGCTTGTTCCTGAGCTGCCAGGATGAGCGCTTCAGTGCTGTCTTGTAGGCCAGCCCTTTCTAGCCATTGGTAGGACTTCTTGATATCAGCCACTTCAGTTATGGTCCGGTGGTACATCCCATGGAGGGGTTTGTCCTCCCATGAGGATCTGTCCTCCAGCACTGTATCCTCTGCTCTCCATTGCCTGAGACATTCACTGAGCACACTGTCAGTTGGGGCCTTGAGCTTGATGTATTCATGCATCTTGGATGTTTCATCCTGGATAGTGGCTTCTACGCTCACTAGTCCTCGGCCTCCTTCCTTGCGGCTAGCATACAGTCTCAGAGTGCTGGATTTGGGATGGAACCCTCCATGCATGGTGAGGAGCTTCCGTGTTTTAACATCCATGGTCTGTATCTCTTCCTTTGGCCATCTTATTATTCCTGCAGGGTATCTGATAACTGGCAGTGCATAGCTGTTTATTGCCCGTGTCTTGTTCTTGCCATTGAGCTGGCTTCTCAGGACTTGCCTTACTCGTTGAAGGTACTTAGCTGTTGCAGCTTTCCTTGTTGCCTGCTCCAGGTTGCCATTTGCCTGGGGAATTCCAAGGTACTTGTAACTGTCCTCAATGTCTGCTATTGTTCCTTCTGGGAGTGAGATCCCTCCTGTGTGGACTACCTTGCCTCTCTTTGTCACCATCCGACTGCATTTCTCGAGCCCGAATGACATCCCAATGTCATTACTGTAGATCCTGGTGGTGTGGATCAGGGAGTCAATGTCACGCTCGTTCTTAGCATATAGCTTGATGTCATCCATGTAGAGGAGGTGACTGATGTTGGCCCCATTTCTGAGTCGGTATCCATAGCCAGTCTTGTTGATTATTTGGCTGAGGGAGTTCATACCTATGCAGAACAGCAGTGGGGACAGAGCATCACCTTGGTATATCCCACATTTGATGGACACTTGTGCAAGTGGTTTCCCATTGGCTTCAAGGGTGGTTTTCCACAGCTTCATTGAGTTTCTTATGAAGGCTCTTAGAGTCCTGTTGATGTTGTACAGCTCCAAGCATTCAGTGATCCATGTGTGTGGCATTGAGTCATAGGCCTTCTTGTAATCAATCCAGGCTGTGCACAGGTTGGTGTGTCGTGACTTGCAGTCTTGGGCGACTGTTCTGTCGACCAGGAGTTGGTGTTTGGCTCCTCTGGAGTCTCTACCAATGCCCTTCTGTGTGTTACTCATGAATTGATCCATGTGCCTATTTATCTTGGTTGCAATGATGCCTGACATGAGCTTCCATGTTGTGGAGAGACAGGTTATTGGCCGGTAGTTGGATGGGACTGCACCCTTTGAGGGATCCTTCTGGATCAGGATCGTTCGCCCTTCCGTTAGCCATTCGGGGTGAGTCCCATCTCTTAGCAGCTGGTTCATTTGTGCTGCCAGGCGTTCGTGGAGTGTGGTAAGCTTCTTTAGCCAGTAGGCATGTATCATGTCAGGGCCCGGTGCTGTCCAGTTTTTCATACCTGAGACTCTTTCTTGGATGTCTGCCACTGTGATGGTTACTGGATTCTGTTCAGGGAGGTTGCTGTGTTCTTTTCTCAGAGAGACCAGCCACTGGGCATTGCTGTTATGTGCTGTCTCTTTCTCCCATATACTTTTCCAGTACTGTTCAGTTTCTAGCCTTGGTGGGTCTGCTCGGCTGTTTTGACCCTGCCACTGAGCGTACACTTTCGCAGGTTGAGTTGCGAACAGCCTGTTTATTCGTCTGGCTTCATTGTCTTTTGTGTATCTCTTTAGGCGGCTACTCAAGGCTAGGAGCCTTTGTTTGGCAGTTTCCAGTGCTTCAGGTATGGGCATCTGGCTGTACCTCTTAGGTACTTGCTTTCTCATTGTACCTCTTTGAGCCTCTGTCAGCTTACTCACATCCTTCCGAGTTGCCTTGATTTTGGCCTCTAACCGTTGCTTCCATGGTGGGTATTGTTTTCTTCCATGGTTGCTCTTATAGCCAAGCATCTCAAGGATCACTGCTGCTGAAGTGTAAACCAGTTCATTGGTTTCTGTGATGGTTGTGGTAGGAATTGCCCTCAATGCTTCATTCACAGTTTCCAGTAGACTTTCAGGCAGTACATCACTTAACCGTTGTAGCTGGTGTCGGGGTTGCCTAGTGTTCATTGTAGACATTATCTTGTTTTTCAGGTCAGTTGCTGCCTCGCTCAGCGTAACTGTGGTTGTTGGGGCTGTGTACCCAATCTCAGGGTGTGAGTGTGGTATAACCTCCTCTCTGACCTGTTGTTCTGGCTCTCCCGTGGCATTGTATTGTATCACTTCAATCTCAAGCTGTGATAGGAGTTGGTGTTTGTGGATGTTCGAGCATTGGGCCTTGATTGTGGGTTTCGAAGCATCCATTCATTCCACATCCTCTGCATGTAACCCCTCTGGGTTGGATCACTTGAGTAGTAGCATCCTAACAGATCCTTGTTCTCGCATCTAGTCCATTTCCGTCCTGCAGTAGCCCACTTTCCATTAGAGGTAAGATCTTAAGCCCGAGCCCGAGTCCGAGCCCGACCGGACCCGAATTGCTGTAAATGACAGTCATTACGTTCGGGTCGGTTCGGGCCGGGCTTCTCTCTCGCTGACTTTTTTAATAAATATATTGTAATGTCTGCAAAGAAGCTCCTTAGGCGGCGGTTGTCAAACAGCTCTTTATTAATCCTGGATGTAAGAGCGGTTACCGCACGAACCGAAAGGCACAGCCAGCTTCTTCTAACTCAGAGGGAGAACGTTCCCCTAGCGCACACACACACACACACACAGGTGGACCCCGCCCCCTCCCACCAGTCACCAGCCCACCGTTGATTGACATACACTGTGGTCCCGCAACTGGCAGAACGAGGGGGGGCGCCGGCCACCCGCAGCTCTGCGCACGTGTCGTGAACGTAATCTTCCCTCCCCAAGTCCGCATCTATTTTGTTTAGGGATCCCCGATATGGAGCAGCAGGAAGTCAAGGATAAACTTCAGACAGGGGAACTGAAAAGGCAAACGCGCACCGCCGCGGCTGCAGTATTTCCCGCATAATGAAGCGAGTGCTTATCATCCAGATCTCTCTGTCACTCTCTCTGTCTGGCCTCTTATTCTATGTTCCAGCGCGCAGCGCTTCCAGCGAACTCTATGCCACAACAGTGAGCTTATCACGTGCGGCTGCAGCGACCACTCTCTGTTCGAAGGAAAATAACTTTCATCATCATAAAAATATGTAGATAATTTTACCTTTAAGAAATCTGGCGGGTTTTTTTCTGTCAAGAATCCTATGGGTTGAATTGAAATTTCGGGTTTGCTTCGGGCTCGGTCCTGCAAATCAAGTTAATTGGTCGGGTTTGGTCCGAGTTCGGCTTTAATGCCCGCAGGCCTGTGTCGGGTCGGGTCGGATTTTTTTAGGCCCGAGCTTACCTCTATTTTCCATCAGAGTGCCCCCCCCTTGTTTGGCCGGGCGATGTCTGAGTCGGCATGACATGTGGTTCATTGTCTCTCATATAGTGAGGTAGGCATTAGCGTTAAGGGTCTTGCGCAAGGACCCTCACTGATGTTAATTGCCCGTCATTGTCATGGCATTTGCCCCATTTCCATTGTTATGGTAATTGCCCCATTCCATTAATCACCATTAATTGTTCATTCCGCCGTGGGAATCGAACCCGGGTTTCCAGCATGACAGTCCTGCACCTTACCAACCGAGCTACCCAGCTATTATATATAGGAGGCTTGAAATGTCACCTACGCATCCACAGGTTTTCCCTGGGTTTCACCTGGGAAAAGCCTTTTCCCTGTGCCCAGTGTGGGAAGCAGTATATATATATATACTATATTCTTCTTATAAAGAAATAAAATATTACAAAGAATTGAAAAAAATAATTTAAACATTTCCATGTTTTAGACCTCTTTGACATGTAATTTTAAGTCTGTAATAATAATAAATTATAATATATAAATAAGTCAATCATAATAATAATAATGATGACTCAATAATAAATAATAATAAATCAATAGTAGAGATGAGACCGGGGCACAGAGCAGCAGTGTAAAACGCTCCTCTGAGCCTCCCTTAGGGTTAGTGCTGGTGCAAAACCCATGCAGGGAAAGTCTAGCAGGTCCTAGCTTTACCTTATGTGCTGAAAGACAAGTGAAAGGAGCGCGTCATAGAAACCTTAAAGTGACAGACAGCAGTTCTCACAAGCAGAATTATGACGTCATTAAATGCGGTTTATTAAACATTCGATCCATTTCCTCTAAGTCCCTCTTAGTCAATGAGTTAATCACTGATAACAACCTTAGTTTACTAGCCTTAACAGAAACTTGGCTCCAACAGGATGACTATGTTAGATTGAATAAAGCAACCCCCCCCCACCACCACCACACTTATGCTAACTATCAGAAATCCAGAATTTCAGGTAAAGGAGGTGGTTTGGCAGTAATATCACAGTCTAGCTTACTTCTCAGCCCTAACGTTAAAAATACTTATAATTCATTTGAAAGTATCATATTGTCTATAAATCACCCAAACAGGAAGACTCGAAAACCTGTTTTATTCATAATTATTTATCGCCCCCCCCGGCCCATATTCAGAATTTTTAACTGAGTTTTCCGACTTCCTATCGACTATTGTCTTAAATTCTGATCAAACTATAATAATAGGGGATTTTAATATTCACGTTGATGACCCCAGTGACTGTCTAGAAAAGGCTTTTGCAGCTTTATTAGATGATGTTGGTTTCACCCAAAATGTGAATGAACCCACTTACTGTGACAAGCACACCCTGGACCTCGTTTTAACCCATGGTATAGAGATCAGCCAGCTGAGTGTCCTTCCTCTTAACCCCATCATTTCTGATCACTTTATGATTACCTTCCAGTTTACATTAGAACATGCTACTGCCCCAGTGAATAAGAAACAACTTAGAAGAACCTTAACTGACCGTTCTGTGTCTGAGTTTAAACTCACAGTTCAGCAAGTACTTAGTGACATTCTGAGCAAATACTCTGAGACCAGCTCCCATAGCATCAGTCCTAGTATAAATGACCACTTTGTTAATGATGCCTACAAGCCCTCAGGAGTACACTTGATGTTGTTGCCCCCCTGAAACCTAAGTTCGTTAGACAAAACCGAGTAGCACCGTGGTTTAACGCTGAAACACGTTCTCTTAAACAAGAAACCCGTAAGTTGGAAAGAGAATGGCGCCGCTCCGGTTCAGAGCAGTCTCTGAATACCTGGAAACATAGCCTATAAAATTATGTAAAAGCTCTGCGTAGAGCTAGATGCCAGTACTATTCAACCTTAATATCAGAGAATGGAAACAATCCCAGATTTCTTTTTAGTACTATTGCTAAATTAGCTCACAGTCAGAGCTCAGTAGAACCACATGTTCCTGTTTCTCTCAGCTCTGATGATTTTCTTTCATTTTTCGATAGTAAAATCTCAAATATTAGACATAAGTTAAATCAAGTTATTCCCACTATCAGCCCAGAGCAGACTGAAGCCACAGAACTGGAGGCATCCATAGAACCGGCTGTAACATTAGACTGCTTCACTATTGTGGATCAAGTAGGAATAGCATCAATTATTACGTCCTCCAAATCCTCAACTTGTATGTTAGACCCAATTCCCACTAGACTTTTTAAAGAAACCTTTCCCCTAATTAATGATCCCATATTAACAATGATAAATACCTCTCTGGAAATGGGTTACGTGCCACAGTCTTTTAAATATGCAGTTGTTAAACCTCTTCTGAAAAAGCCCAGTATGGATCCTAACATCTTGGCCAACTATAGGCCGATATCAAACCTCCCCTTTATTTCTAAAATCCTAGAAAATTAGAATCCTAGAAAATTAATGACAATAACTATTTGTTTTAAAAGGCTGCTAGAAGTTGAAGCTGGGGTAACTATGGTGCACTGGGGTTCTGTCCTCTATTCTCATCTACTTCTACCCTTCCTCTCTTCTCTATTCTTGATCATTATTCATCATTTAGTTCTCCACGCCTCTGTTTGGTGCAGTACGATTCATGTATTGTCCCTTTTTCCCTCTCCCCTCCTGGGGAGTGGGAGTGCTTCCAGATTCCAGTTGGCTCATCTGTGCTCCTGTACCTGACCGTGTTCCTCGTCTCTGCTCCTGCTCCTACACCTGGCTGTGGTTCCTGTCTCCGGCTCGACTCGCGCCCCTGACTGTCCCCCCAACCCCGGCTGGATGAAGCTCGTCTGCTGGACTTTAAATATCTAGTGGTAGAGGTAGATAAGTTAATTCTTCTCTATGAGTTCTGGTACATCGCCTGTCCGTCCTGGGCAAGGATCCCTCCTTCATGTGAACACCCCTGATGTTACTTCGTTTTTTCCGGAATACAGTTTTTTAGGAGTTTTTCCTTAACGCGAAGGGGGGTCTAAGGGCAGGGATGCCAGTATAGCTTAGTCAGTTTGTTAGTTCATTTTAGCATTTTCCTATTCAATTCTATGTATTCATGATCCTTTTGAGTTCATGTTTTACTTTTTCAATTACCGATACGAAGCCCATCGAGACGACTGTTGTTGTGATTTTGGGCTCAACAAATAAAATTGAATTGAATTGAATAGTAAGTCAATAATAATATTAAATGATAAAAATAAATCAATAATAGGTCAATAATAATAAATGATAATAATAAATCAATAATAATTCAACAATAAGTCAAAAAGTCAACAACAGATTTTCCCCTTTAAAAAAGCTAAAAACAAAGAAAAACAATAGATTTACTGATTCATGTGAGTGATCAATTTGTGTAACACAGTTGGTATGGTGCCGGGTTTCAAGCAAACAGTCTGGCCTCTTATCAAAATCTGCTTCCTCAAAATCTTTTGAACATAGTCAGACTGTATTGCTAGTTGGTAGTCCACAGTGATCCATCTGGGTTAGCTATTTTGACAGCTAAGGCCCACTTTTTCCTTAAGTCTGATAACGTTGGAGGCTGCACGGTGGCGCAGTGGTTAGCGCTCTTGCCTCACAGCAAGAAGGCCCCTGGTTCAAGTCCCGGCTGGGGGACATGAAAAACGCAACATCAATGGGGGGGGGCCTTTCTGTGTGGAGTTTGCATGTTCTCCCAGTGTATGCGTGGGTTCTCTACTGGATCTCTGGCTTCCTCCCACTGTCCAAAAACATGCTTCATAGGTTAATTGGCAACTCTAAGTTGTTCCTAGGTGTGAATGGGTGTGTGATTGAGGACATTATACCCTGCGACATACTGGCGACCTGTCCAGGGCATCCCCTTCGGCCACAAGTGGCCGGGATAGGTTCCAGCAGCCCCGTGACCCCGAAATGGAATAAACGGTATAGAAAATGAAAAAAACAACAAAAAAAAGAATCCATTGGAAACCTGCAAGAAAAGTTCAGTCACTGAGTCAGAAATGTATAAAACTATAATAGCCTAGTCCTAGTTTACTGTAAATAGGTATAACACAATAAAGTTTACATTTATGTCGACAGCAAATTATACGTACATCATGCTTACATGCTGATAATAGCCCTGCAGCATCATGCATGTCAACATGTGTACGATTAATGAAGCACCTGAAGCATTAAAAGGAAAGAATTATAGCACTTACCTGTGAAATGTTATGCCTTTCTCCTTCGTGGATTCATTTCTCTGATGTTGGCAGTTGAAACCCGCACAATGAACTGGCATTTTGCAAAAATGTGTTCACATTCATGCACAGTGACTTGACCTCACCAAGATGGCGGTGCTTTCCTCCCATGAAGAATCACGTGATGTCTCCTCTAGCGGTATAACTCATTGGTTTAGTCCTTCTGAACTGGTTGGACTCCTTCAGGAACCAGCAGGAAAAGAGGTTTGGTGATAATGTTTAAGCCAGGAAATATTCTGTTTATTTACTTTAATTTACATATCGTCCAAGAGAAATGTTTTAATAAAAAGGGCAATTTTTCTTTTTGTCTTAGCATTCTTAGGGTAATTAGAGGGTCCACAGACACCATACTGATCCTGCATGTACTGCACTCAGTGGGTCTGAGGCCTAAAGTTCCACTCCGATCATCTTTTGATCTAATCTAAAAGTGTTCCAGTAGTATTTTAATTAAGATTATGCCGTTTTTAGCCATAGTTTTAAAAAACTGTTGTTTTCTAGGGCATAGTTTCTGTAAAGCAGCAGGAGTTCATCAGAACTTCACCTTTGAGTTGTGGGCAAGGCTGTTTTGCAGTGCAACCCCACCCCCCCTTCCCTTTTCTTTTACTGAAACACTCTCTGTTTAAATGCTTTCCCTCTAGCTTACAGCCCCCCACACCTCCGACTTAACATTACCAGGGGGAAAAAAACTGTTTTTTCAGATCCCCGTTTTTATTTTCAGACATAATGTTTCCATCAGGCACTCCAATCATGAACTTTGTTTTGGTGAATATTTTGTGGAGGTGGAGTATCAAACATGCAGGTGTCCAAACACAAGGATCGAGCAAGAAAAACATGTTTTTGTCTAATAAATATAAAACTAACTAATTGTTTATTTAGGGGGCTGACTGTAATGTCCATTGGGTGGTGTACGTGTTTACTAGCAGTAGCGGTTAGCTCTCTGTCACTTTTGTAATCCTAATTTTTCTTCCTCTTCCCCTCCCAGATTAGAGATTTTCTGACCCATTAAGACTATAAACACAAACACATGTCTGCATTTTGGGTTTTCATCTGCTGGTTCGTGTCTGGTGAGGTCTTCTTCATCAGGTAGATGGAAGCAACACTTAAGTCCGGCTCTGGAAGTGACATTTCTGGGATAGTTAAAGGGTCCGAGAACCCAGAAGATTCTTGTCATTACTTTTTATTTATTTATTAAGAGGCGACCAAAACCTTTAACACATGACTGAAAATGATCACGTTTGTAATCTAGCAAAATATGTGAGAAAAGCAACAAACATGGGGAGTTCAGTCAAGATTAAAACAATCCTGCAAATTCACAGTAAAATGAGTTGACCAGAGTTTGCTCCGCCCAAAGATGGACAGAAAAGACCAAGGGAAGAACCTTTAGAAGCTAAAGTGTAACTTTCTGTGCGGCAGGAGCAGCCAATGTGACTTTCCTCCTCCTTCAACACATCAGGAGGTCAGAAGAAGAAGAAGAAGAAGTCCCTGCAGAGTCATTTGCTCTCTTGGTTCTGAAAAAATGTAAAAAGCAAAAAAATTTGTGTAAGCAAGCTGTGCGCACACATAGAAACAGAATACAGTATTTCTAAATCTGCTAAATCTGGATTATTAATTCGTTCCTTTCAAATGTATGGTAAATCCTTCTCTGTAATTGTTGGAACAACTAGAGCTGCTCTAACTCAGGAGGGAAGTTCAAACTGATGTTAATGAAAAGGGTCTGGAGGGCGAGAGGAGGAGTCAGCCACCAACCACTGGACTTAACAAAGGAGAGAACAGCTCTGTGAGGATCTGAGGGAAACACTGAGGTGACTGGTTGTTCTGACGGCTGATGTGCTTCCAGAATGATGACTTCCACAGAGCTGAGAGAAATGATCAGACGTCATGAATTGGGCGGCACCCACGAGGAGTGAAAGGCGGAGCCTTAGAAATCAAGGCGTCTTACTTCAGGGTAGGAAAATGGATCGTGAAAATAACAAATATTTAATTTGAGAAATTGTTCTTTTGTGTGCCAAAAGTAATATATTATCATAAACATGGATATTGTTGACTATAAAAGTAGCATGCTATAGTCTTTTTCAAGAGTATTTTGCCTCTGAACAGAATAGGTCACCACACATCTACGGTGCGAAGCCTCAGGACCGGCTCCTCCCAGGGTTGGGTCCACTGCTCTACTCCCTGAACACGTTTGACTGCACACCTGTTCACCACAGCAACGCCATCCTAAAGTTTGCAGATGACACCACGGTGGTGGCGCTCATCTCTGACGGGGACAAGTCTGCCTGCAGAGGTGGAGCGGCTGTCGACATGGTGTTCAACCAACAACCTCCTCCTCCACACCTCAAAGACAAAAGAACTCATGCAGGAAGACAAACACACTGCCACTATTCACCAGCAGGGACTGTGAGGGTGGCAGACTTCCCTCCCTGGGAGTCCACATGGAGGACCTGGAGTACGAACACCAGGGAGCTGCTGAAAAAGGCCCAGCAGAGGCAGTACTTCACCCAACATCACCCATAGGCTGCTGGAGACCTTTTACTCTGCCACTATTGAACGTGTACTGACATACTGCATATGCACTCGGCTCTGCAGCTGTAGAGCGGCTCAAAGGAGAGCTCTCCAGCGGGTCATCAACACCGCCCAAAAGATTGTTGGTCGCCCTCTCCCCTCTCTGGAAACCCTCCATAGCTCCCGCTGCCTCAACATTATTGCAGACGCTTCACACACAACACTTCCTGTTTGACCTGTTGCCTTCAGGCAAACACTACATGTCAAGCAGAGTAAGGATGAAATGACGCCAGAAAAGTTTTGCCCCAATGCAATAAATATTTTACACATATAGGAAATATTAAGATCACATCTGGACTTAATGTGGTCATGTCTTTTAGACTTAATTTTCTGGTTTTACATTTTTAACACCTATTAATTGGGTATCCTGTTTTTATCCGGCAGTAGTCTAATTTTAATTTTCTGTTTTAGTGATGCCATTTTATGTATTATTTATTATTTTTTAGCTATTGACTTTAATGTATGAGTGTTGCTTGGACCAGGAAACACTTTCTTGAATTTCATTTTTCTAGTGACAATGAACCTCTGTCTGAACTGTTGTGTAGCAGAAGATAATAACATATATAATATCCCTAATCTAATAATAAAGGGGTTCTATTAGATTAAGCCTTTTACCATCATTTTGTTCAGTTATCTGACATGTTAAAAATCTAAACACAAAACTTAATTACCTAAAACAAATGAACCAAAACTACAAGCCCATTATGTATCTGAATCAGTAGTGCTTTGTTTGTAAAGCCAGAAAACCACAATAAAGGGAAAAAAGATCCGCATGTGGCTGTTTTTGGTCTGTGCCCCAGAGTATCAGGGTGCCGACTGCTAGTCTAAGCAAATATATACAGAGGAAAGTCCAAATCCACGTTCCAAACACAGAAACAAGGTTCACAAGAACAGATTCCAGGTCAGATCACAAAAAGGGAAGAGGCAATAAAAAAAAAACATTGTAAATTCAGTCCAGAAGAGGGTCCCACACATAAGTTCAAATATAATTGGAACTGGAGGGAGATCAGGACGTAACCACTTGAATGAGTGACGGAAACATTTCAAGAAAGAAGGTTTTACCGGCTGGTTTAAAATAGGTTTTTCATGTTTTTAATTTTTGGAACTTGTGTTACATTGTCTTCAGAACAAGCTTCAGCCAAAAACTTCCAACAAGTATTTCAAAAGTTCTTCCACTTTGATAAAACATCAGCTACACGCTAAAGGAAAAATGTGCTGATCGAATCCCATAAACATTTCCAGTGAGGACTGTTTCTTCTGTTTGGGAGTAAGTTTAAAGGACCGTTTTCAATATTTTAGAAAATCTTTGATATCACACAAACTTATTTATTTGGATGCAGCACCTCTGGGCTCCTCCTGGATGCTGAGTCTGCTGCCAGACTGCAAAAGGTCTAGAGAGGAAGAGCAAAGAGGAGGTTTACGGATGCAGTGAATGAGGATGTGAAAGTAGCTGCTGTTAGAGGAGAGGATGCAGAATACAGGGTTAGATTCACTGAAGGGAGAAGCCGAAAGGAAAACAAGAAGAGGAAGACTTTTAGCCTCCTCCTCCTCTTCTTCCAAAGTTTAGCCCAATGGTTCGTCAATACTTGACGTTATCTGAAAAAGACTCACTCTGACAATATTTTTTATCTACTTTCAAAGTGTTCCCAGCAGTCTTTTAATTAGGATTATGCCGTTTGAAGCCAGAATAAAAAAAAACCCTGTGTTGTTTTCTAGGACATAGTTTCTGCAGAACAGCAGGAGTTCATTAGAAACTCACCTCTGAGTTGTGGGCGGGACTGTGGGCGCAGAGCCACCCCACCCCTCCTTCCCATCACCTGTTGCTGAGAGCTCTCTGTTTACACTCTTTACCTCTAGCTTACACCCCTTCATACCTCCAACCTAACAATACTGTTAGAACGAAATGGGGAGAAAAATTGGAGCTCTCCTGCTGTGAGGTTTTAATCCAGATTCCACCTCAGACGAGGAAAAAGGACGTTCATGGATCTCGTCGTCTACAAGGGGATGATCAGAATGGAGCAGAGCGGGGAAGCTTGTGAACCTGCCAGCGACAAGCCCACTGAGGTCACAAATGAAATGTTGTTCAAACAGCATTCCTTCAGCTGCTCCTGATTCACAACCATTTGAATAAAGACATACTTGGAAATGCAATTTGGAGTTTTACATTTCTTTATACATTTCCTCCACTTTCAGAAAAATGTACAAGAACATGTTAAAAACACAATGTTGATTGGAGTGGACATGAACCGTTTCAGTTCATGTCCACATTGGATGCAGCAGTCTTCCTGCTGATTTTGGCCCAAAAACGTATCATTGCCTGTTTTTCTCCATAGTTCTTTAACTCGATTGGCTGTGTGTAGTTTTTTCCTAATTTATTTAATCAGAAAAACGTCGGTCACACTGTTTAAGCTGATCACCAAACAACAATAACGTAAATTTTGTTAGATTTTATATGACCTTTTTCAGTGTATTTTTATTGTTGCCATATTTACTGTCTTGATAATGAACTTATGTTGAAAGAAACCTTTTTAAAATGTTTTTTTTTTTATTGGTTAGAAAGTGAAACGTGTTTTCTTTGCGTGACTTGATCACATTGACAGAGGAACCCTGCAGTGCAGAACACATAGAACAGCACTGAACCCCACATTTCATTACTGAATCAAGTCACCGGCGGAAGCGCGCGCGCGCGCTGCCTTTACGGTTTTTAACTGCATTTTACTAGAGGGCGGTTACGCTAAAGGACACGAGCACACGCGCAGCCACGCGCACGTCCTCCAGAGGTGCAGCAGCCCCGTGCACGCCCCCGCTCTCCGTCCGTGCACGCGCAGTCACAGTGGAGACAGAGGTTGTAAACATGGCGGCGGACGGAATGGTGCTCACCAACCACGACCATCAGACCCGCGTGGGAATTTTGACAGGTAGGGGGACGGTTTGGTTCAAGACGGGATACCGAACCGCTCAGCCGAACTGTTCGGTGTTGGGGGCGGCGCACGGACCGAGTCACGAACCGAGCTGTCACCGCTGCAGAGCTAGCCTGCCTAGCCACCGTGCTAACCGGGTCTCTGTGCTGGCGTCCCGGTTGGGTCCAGCTGTCGGGACGTTCTGTTGGGTCGCATGTGTAGATAGGTTAATGGACGGGACGACCGGCGTCCGGTTCAGAAGTGTTTTTAACCGTAAACGCCAGAGCGGCGCGGTTTAATGTGGAATCAAGGCGGATAGGAGGCGGGCGGCCCGGCGGCCCAGCCTTTCAAAATAAGAGCAGAAGTGTTTGGCAGCTTTTAGGTATAACGTAAAAACCCCTCCGGAGCATTTATTCTGAAGAAGGCAGCTGGTCTCTTCCGCTGAATGCCTCTGGCTTGAACCGCTGCGAATCCGTGCCGCGCCGACATGAGCTGCATTATTCATGTCCCGCTGCAGAGCCGCCGTTCAGCCCACCGCCGCCTTGCTCTCCCGTTCCTCTCCACTTTGACGGCATCGCGCTTCTCTCAGTCTCAGCGCAGAAAAATGGCCGGTGGCTCGTTGAACTGAACGGCAGCCTGCAGCGGTTCTGCCGAAAACGGGTCGTGCAGAGCCAGAGAGGAGGAGGAGGAGGGCCGGGACCGGAGTACGGCGGCGTGTCAGCTGACAGTCAGCCGCTGGAGGCAGAGACGTGAGAGTCATGCTGAGGAGCCTGAAGCAAGCGGGCGGCTGTCACAAACCTGACCCGAAACGCCGAGGCAGGGTCAGCGCGAGACCAACTGCCTCCATCAGGGAATAGAACCTTCAACTCTAGACTGAAGGTTCTGAGAAAGAACAGGAAAAGCTGCACAGGGACAGTTCAAAGCATCTCCTTTAGGTTCAGCAGCATCTTCCTGTAGCCAGGCGTGAAAGTTCACCCGGACTCTGGTCCTCTTCAGAATACGGGTTTTTGTTCAGCTGCAGGGGAACTCTGGTGCGTTTCACTTCAGTGTGAATGCAGATAGACTTTTACAGACCAGAGAGAGGACGAGAGGCTGTAAGTGTCAGAACAACAGACACTTGCAGAGAGGATCTGAAGGAGCGGGAATCATGAAGAAGTAGAAGCCGTCATGTTACACACCTGACACACATGTGCCACTTCTATGCATTGTCTTCCCGAGTGAAGAACTGAGGAAGTCTAAACAAGTATGCAAAGAATCACAAAAAAGGGATGCAATGTTTTGCAATCAAATACAAAAACCATGACAACAACAAAGAAAAAGAAAACTAATTCTGGAGGCAAGAGAACCACAACATTGCAGTTAAATGTTTATAATGAGGATATATTACAAACAAAACAATCCGATCACGTAGCAAGCTAGTTTGGTTCATCAATGTATATTTTTTATTCATTATTTTTCATAATGTTATTCACACGTATTTAAGAAAAACCAGCACAAAAACTGATGGAAATGTATGTTGGCATCACGTAATACGTGCTGCCAAGATTTACATTCCTGCGTCGTCCGAGGCTAAATGTTGTCAGTCGCAGGTTTTTGTATTTTAAAGAAAGTGAGTATTTGCACTTCATTTTCTACATACAGTATATGAAGCCAGTGCGGTGCTTCTTTCTTGGCCGCACAGTTTTGGAGGAAGGCTTTAGGTTAGGATTACAGTTAGGTTAGGGGTAAATGCACCAAAGGGTTCCTGAACACAGCTTTGTCTGCAGCTCCCCGATTGACTACAGAGAACACATAGCAGAACCAGGGGCAGCGGTAGGGTGGTCGACCCATGATCGTAAGATTCCAGGTTCGATTCCCGCCCTGCACCCCCATGTGTCGAAGTGTCCTTGGGCAAGACACTGAACCCCACGTTGCCTCTGGTGGGAGGTTGGCGCCAGTGTTCGGCAGCGGAGCCACCACCAGTGTGTTGATGTGTGTGTGCATGGGTGAATGGGACTGTGACCGTAAAGCGCTTTGGGCCTTCGAAAGAGGGTAGAAAGCGCTATATAAGTATACGCCAAGCTTAGGTTTAACTTAAAATACAAGCAAATGTCCTTCGCCTTAATAACATCAACCCAGCTAGAATGTGCAGGGCTCACTTTCTGCCCAGTGACATGAACCGTACACTGAAGGGAGCTGTTGTTAGGAGCTGTGGCCCAAAACTTTAACCTGCCAGATCATTCACAGGAGACTAACAGTTCTGCAGGTGTATCTGATGTTATAATACACATTCTTAAGTTAAAAAAAATGTCAGCCAAAGAGAGGAGGAGCCTTATTATTTTCAAAGGACTACGAAATTGTCTATTTGAATGGAATTTTTATATATCTGCCATGGATGTAACGGTGTTGCTGACCTCATTTTATTTGTATCTGTGGTAGGAGGAGTTTTTTGATCAGCACTTTGGGCTGTTTTATTAGGAAAAAGGCTTTGTTACTTCACTTTGTCAAGTTTATCAGCCATTCATGCCATTGAAGTGAGCCCGTACACTAAAAATGTACACGCACATTGTTTCCTATTGGCAGTCGACAGTTTATAGTGAACACTGAACACACAAGGGTGTGTATGTAAAGGTGAAGTGGGTCAGATGCAGGGATGTTGTAGTATGTCTTTTTCCTATTTTCAGTCCCCCTCAACCCTCGTCACTGTTCAATACATAAGTGTGCGCTCCCTGCATGCAGCCTGACTGTTATGCTAACATGCATCGAAAAGTCAATGTCAACGTGCACATAGGCCCGTTTCAGGCTTCCACGTTCAAAACTCTCGTGTTCACGTGTCGCTACGCAAGTTTTTACAATCGTTTTCAGGCTACATGTACACAACGCGCGGAAATTCAACGCACAGCGTACATTAAATCTTTTAAAGTTTAAATAATCTGGGGGGGGGTCCGGCAGCGTTAATGGCAGAGTAAGACGTGTGTCTACGGCTCCCGCAGCTTAATATCCTGTTTGGTATATTTTACGAAGAAAACTACGACAAAAACGACCAGAAGTCTTTCTGAAGATGCCTAGACCACAGAAGACCACAGACCTGGCTGCAAAGACGGACAAAACTGGAAATAAGCTTGGAAATGAAACCGCAGTGAGTGGAGAAGAGCTAACGGCGGCTAACGAGCAAGCTACAGCTGCCGCCCCAGCGGGGATTCTGGATGTGGAGAAATTGGTGGAGAGAATATCCACTGAAGTGCACAAAGCCATGCTGAAAGCTGTGGAGGAGGCTTTTGATAAAAGGATTGAACCTGTACTGCGGGCACTACAGACTTGCACGTCGGAGATTGCTGGTTTGGGAACTCTGGTAAGCTCAGTGGAGCAGCGGGTGTCCGATCATGAGGACATCTGCAGCGGCCATGATGCGCAGCTTGCAGGTTTCAAATCTAAACTCGAGACGGCGCTCGCCAAAATTGATGACTTAGAGAACCGAAGTCGACGTTGCAACATCAGAGTCGTGGGGCTTCCCGAAGGGAGTGAGGGATCTAACCCGGTTCTTTTTGTGGGAAACTTTCTCCCGAAGTTGGTGGACGTGAGCTTCAAAGGAGGAGCGGTGAAAGTGGATCGGTGTCACCGAGTGCCGGCTGGGGGGAGGACCCCCGGAAAAAGACCTCGGGTATTTCTAGTGAAACTTCACAACTTTCAAGACAAAGTTCGGATCATACAAGCAGCAAGGAAGAAGCAGGCGTTAAAATTTGGCGACGCCCACATCATGATATTTGATGATTTTTCTGCTGCGGTCTCCAAGAAGCGTGAGGAGTTTTCCGCTGTGAAGCGCAGGCTTGGGGGGAGAGGCCTGCAATATGCAATGCTATATCCTTCTACCCTCAAAGTTTGGCATGGGGGCCGAAGCAGGGCATTCGAGCGGCCAGAAGAGGCTGCACAGTTCCTGAATGGGCTGGCTGATGACGTGCCGACCCCCTCCTCTGGAGCTGCACAGGCACCGTGATGGTGGCTGTCTGGATAGGACTTCTGATGTTTATCTAACATGACTGTTGTTGGGGGTAAGACTTTTCCTTTTGTTTAAACTGTGCAAGTATATGCTCCCCAAAACAAGTCAATGAGGAAAAATTGAAAAGAAACTGCAGGGATTATGATATGGAACTTGTATGAAGGCGAAGAAAAGCTGTGACATTTTCATTTGATAGTCATTTTACTGATCACAGCAATGTTAATTGGGCTCACCGCCCAATACCCCTTCTTTTCTTTTTATCTTTTTATTTATTTTTGAAATTTTTTCCTCCTGGTTTTACATAAATAATCTGGGACCCAGATTTGGTTGTGACATAGGGGTAGGGTCCTTTTCAACGCAAAGAAGTATTAACTTTTGTATTAACAAATTAAGAAACCCGTTTGTGCCGGGCCAGAAATCTACGATACCAGTTCTTTTATATATCGGAATCGAGTGTTGAAAGAAAAAGCCTGAAGCGAGATTCATGAGATTAGCACTGCTTTGACATTCCCCACCAAGCCTCTTCCAACTGTGAGTGCAAACCCATGTTTAGCACAATCATGAACACGTCACACATGCCCGGTGTGTACGTCCCTGCAGAATTAATGAAATTAGACAATCGGAGTGAAGTTTGTGTGGACATCCTACAGGTGTCCTGGAGGCATTTATGCGTCACCTGCACACTCCGTGTGTGCAGCATTTGCACACGGTCAGTATGGGGCCAGTACTCTGACCCTCCTAACGACCAGAGTGTGACGTAAAGACATCATGCAACTCCATCCCCTGTACGTCATAAGTGTGTGTAATTTCCATTATCCTTACAAATACTTCATGATACATTTACCAGATGCACAGCAATGGAACGTTCCCTTTACATGATGTCCCTTAAAGTAGCCAGACAAGCCTGAAAGGGAATTACAAGACACACCTGCGCTCCCCTTAAAGACCCACTGCAATGATCTTTTTGGAGCAGAAGAAAAAAGGCTGTTTGTAAAAGATCATATTTGTGATGTCGATTTTGTTTCACCAGTAATGTTAGGTTGGGGGTGTGAGGGGGTGTAAGCTAGTGGGAGAGCGTGTAAACAGATGGGTGATGGGAAGTGGGGGCGGGCTTAATCTGCGCCAACAGTCCTGCCCTCAACTTGGAGGTGAATTACTAATGAACTATTGCAGAAGCAGAAGTTAAACTTCCCTTTTACACAAACTGGAATAAAAACACAGTTTTGCTCCAAACTAGAGGTTGTGTTTTTTTTTGGCATTGACGTTGCGGTCAAAAGTGTTTTATAGATACTTCATGTGATCTAATCTTCTCACAAAAGATAATTACAATTGCTGCAGTCAAAAACAAGAATAAACTTGGACAAAGTTTACTTACTGTGCATGAATCCCCGAAATAATGAAGCTGCTTCAGTCCACCAGTCAAAGGTTTGGACACACTTCTTCATTTGAATAGTGTGGTCTTTTGCACTTTATACAGATCTTTTTGTTGTTTTAGTTTCATCTTAGCTACTTCACCTCCAATATTAGTTGCTGAAATAAAAATGAGGATTTTTATGATGTTTCTGTGTTTTGTTAAAAAAAAAAAAACTAATGTTAAGCAGACTTAAGAAACCTAAACTTGTTACTGTTCTTCTTAAAGTTTTTATGTTTCATATTTTTCTTCCTCTACTTTATAACTGCTAAGTCATATCCCTACGATGAAGTTATCCTGCTAGGTAAATGGTAAATGGTAAATGGCGTATACTTATATAGCGCTTTCTACCTTCTTACGAAGGCCCAAAGCGCTTTACAGTCACAGTCCCATTCACCCATGCACACACACATTCACACACTGGCGGCGGCTCCGCTGCCGAACACTGGCGCTAAACTCCCACCAGAGGCAAGGTGGGGTTCAGTGTCTTGCCCAAGGACACTTCGACACATGGGCATGCAAGGCGGGAATCGAACCGGCAATCTTACGATCATGAGTCGACCGCCCTACCGCTGCACCACGGCCGCCACCCTTAGTAGTAGTAGGTAGTCTGCTCCTGACTGAGATAATTCTTCAGAAAAATCTCCAAAGTAACTTGGTTTATCCTAATTTAATTATCTTTATTGCAACAAAATTTGAGTAAATTTAAGTTAAGTTTGTACTTACAAGGCTAGCAATGCAGGATAAACCTCAATGCTAACGAGTTTAACATGAATGACCTTGCTTTTATTCTATCATGGATAAATGGAGCCAGATCCTGGCATCATCTGTTTTTTCAAAGTAGAAAAATGTGTCCTGGGTGAATACAGTCATTGGATTTTATTTTTTGTCTCTTTCTAATTGAGGACGTGAATATATTGAAAAGAAATTCTCAAATACGTCATTTATTTCCCTCGGGAATTTACTATCACATACCTAAAACCTACAGATTTTTACCCTGAATAGGATCGTTTTTGGCAACATACTAACATGTCAAGACCATTGATAGGATTTGCTCTTCCCGATTCTGTCTAAAAGTATCTTTTACCGTCTGTGCTTGTGCACCGCTAGCAAGGACACAAATACAGTGGCATTGGTGTTTACACCTTCTGTCAGCTTTAAGTCACATGACGGCTTATTCATAACTTTGGAGATCTGGGAGTATATTTACTAGTTTTTGCTCCTTTGTTGAGAGGCTTCTGGATAATGCTGTTGGTCCAGACACTCAACTTCCACTATAGACCTGAAAGACTCTTTGTTGTCTTGCTTGGAAGGTGTTTGTCAGATTCCGCATGGCCTCGTATTCTCTGTTTATTGGACTGATAGTATTGGTAATTGACGTTACAATGTTCTGTCTCGTTTTGCGTTTATCGCACAACTATGTTGTTCTATCTCCCCCCATCAATGAACAGTGCATTGATAATTCTATTACCTAAACCAGGAAAACCCTCAAACAAATGTGAAAATTTTAGACCAATAAGTTTGTTAAATGCTGACCTTAAAATAATCTGTAAACTCTTGGCAACACGACTACAGAGTACGTTGCCAAGCATTATTGATAGAGACCAAAATGGATTTATATCTGGAAGGCAAGGATTTCACAACGTGAGAAGAGTTTTAAATATTATTCATTATAACACAAATAAAGCAGAAACAGGTTTATTGGCATTAGATGCTGAAAAGGCCTTTGATAAGGTCCACTGGCCTTTTCTCTTTAAGGTCATGGACAAATTTGGATGTGGAACCAACTTCAAAATGTGGGTCCAGATCATTTATAAAAACGCCAAGGCAAAAATCTTGACAAACAGGAACACTTCACAGTCAATAAATATAACAAAAGGCTGCAGGCAGGGATGTCCATTATCACCTTTGCTATTCACAATGGCAATCGAACCACTAGCAGTAGCAATACGATCCCATACAGGGCTACATGGAATCACGGTGGGTTCAGTTGAACACAAAATAGCTTTATATGCAGATGATGTGATTGTGTTTCTCTCTCAATTAAGAAAGTCAATTCCTTCTTTAATGGAAATAATCAGAAAATATGGAGATGTCTCTGGATACAGGGTGAACCAAATAAAATCGTCTATTTTATTACTTAATGAAAAAGAAAGAAAAAGTCCAACTTCTGAAATTATCCAGTTTAACGTAGTTGACAATTTCAAATATTTGGGAATTAATATCAGACCAAGACTAGAACAGGTAGTAGAATCAAATTATGGTCCTTTAATGGAAAAGATAAACGGCTCCATAGAGAAATGGATGACACTACCAATCTCAATAATGGGAAGAATAAATATATTAAAGATGAGTGTACTCCCAAAACTAATTTATCTGTTTCAAAACATACCCCTGCCACCACCTCTAGACTTATTTTCAAAACTAAAGAAACTTTTCGCCAGGTTCATATGGAATAACAAAAAAGCAAGACTCCGTCTGACGTTACTATATCTTCCCTTTGACAGAGGAGGACTAAAAAGTCCAAACATTGAATGGTACCACTGGGCTGCACAGATTAGATCTATAATGTTTCATTTTACTGTCAAAAATACACCTCATTGGGTTGAAATGGAATCCCAGGATCTAAAACTGCCCCTCCCATTATTTCTTAACTCAAACACCTCAAAAAAGCTGCGCAAAGAGACAAAGAACCCAATTCTTAAACACATGATACAAATATGGTTCAGAGTTTTAAATTACATGAACCAAACTCAACCGTTATCACAATACAGCCCAATCTGGGGGAACAAATTCTTCACCCCAGGTAGAGCGGATGCCACCTTTAAAATATGGGCAGCAAAGGGTCTTTCCACCATCCGGGACTTATATCCTCTAGATTCTGATATCATGATGTCATTTGAAGAACTAAAAAATAAATATGAGTTGAGCAAAAAACATTTTTATAAATTCCTACAGGTCAGAAACTTTGTAAGGAAAACACAGAAGACCCTCAATAAACCACCAAGCTCAATTTTAGAAAAGTTCATGGTGAGAGACAGTAGCAAAAAAGGCGGCATTTCCGAGTTTTATAATCTATTTTTGTCTAATTCAAATGAAAGTTCACAATACAAAGTAAATGCTTGGACAGAAGATTTCCAGAAACAAATTACAAAAGAGGAATGGGAGGGTGCTTGTGCTGCAGCTCAAAAGGTGTCAATTAACTCAAGACTAAAATTAACACAATACAAATGGTTAATGCGTACATATGTAACACCAGCGGATTTAAATATGTATAACAAAAATATACCAGATGTTTGCTCCAAATGTATGGAAATGAAAGGAACATTCCTCCACTGTACTTGGGAATGCAAATGTATCCAAACATTTTGGAAAGAAGTGAAAATCACAATAGAGAAAATTACTTTAAAACAGATCCCACTGGAGCCAAAGTTTTTCTTATTAGGTATATATCCAAATAGACATAATTACAACAAAGGTGAGAGGGCGTTTATAAATCTCAGCTTGATTCATGCTAAAATGTGTATTGCCAAACGCTGGAAGAACACTCACAGTCCAAGCATAAACCAATGGTTCCAACAAATGCTGTCAGGGGTCCCTTTAGAAAGAATTACATATATTTTGAAAGACAAAGTGGAAGAATTTGAAAATATATGGCAACCTTTCATACATTTTGTGAAGAATATGGATCCTCTGGAATAGAATGTTGATTGTTAATTTTGGATGGTACAACAGACCTCTGTTTTCAAAATTTTATTTATTATAAGTTTTCTTTTTTTTGTCTTCTCTTCATTTTAGGTGTGTTAAGTTTATATTCATTTTGTCAACGTCTAAGGAGAGGCACTCTTGTTCTTGGGGTGGGGAGGGGGGGTGTAAAAATAAGACTGTGAATAAGAGGAAGCATTACCTGAATACAATTGATAAAGTTGCATTTTTTGTAACGGCTGACTCGAGTGAAATGTAAAATTGTAAATTGTGTTTCTGACATTTTTTTTATGGCTTGGAAAATTCAATAAAAAGAATGTGGCAAAAAAAAAAAACTATGTTGTTCTGGGGTCTATAGAACGGTGCTGTGGTCATTTCGCAGGCAGAGGATCCTGAGAATAAAACCAGAACAGTCAAAGCAAGCAAAAATCCTTTACTTAGGAGTCACAGAGATTGCTATATTCTTGTTTTTCTTTTTTAGGAATAAAGATTCAAAATCAAATTTAGGCCTAAAAAGATAAAGGGGTTCTTTTTTTTGGTCATATCACCCAGCTCGTCTAGCCCTTGTGTATCAAATGGTTCCCGAGCGCGGCTGTGTCTGCAGCTCACCGCTCCCCCAGGGGATGGGTCAAATGCGGAGAACAAATTTCACACACCTCGGTGTGTGACAGATAGTATGATTTAATTTAACAATGCAATGGGGGGCAGGGGACTGGGTGTCTTCTAGCAAAATACCTACCCCCATCTCTCTCTGTTTCCCCCTATGTGGCAGAACCATTGACGGTACTAGAGAACAGGTGTGCAAGTGTGCTTCACCCATAGAAAATGATTTACTTATGGCTCCGTCATTCAGTCGTCATTTTTTGTGATATGGACGTCGCCATCTTGGAACCCAAAATTGTCAGTAAGCAGCGATTGCTCAGAGGTAGTCTTAGTCATCGTTTCTTGCAATCAGGAGTGAGCTTGTTGGAAGTCCACACCACTACCACTTGAAGGTGAGCTCTGAAGAATCTATCAATCAAACGTTTTGAATGTTAGACCTTGAATAATTTTCTCTACAGAAAAAACATAATGAAAAACAGTCCTGACAGAGAAGAAGATGTTTAAAAAAAAAAAGGTATCAGAGCAAGAATGGTTATTCTGACCAATGGACCGACTGAGTAACAGCTGTTTATTTCTCTATAGACGTCTATGGGACTTTGGCTTCTTGGAGCCAGCAGGTACTTCCTGTGTGGGACGCTTGGGGGAAAGGGGTACCTCAGTCCTGTCCTCATATACAGTCAATGGTACAAACTCTGATCTGATAAACTGAGCAGGGACAGAGGGGGTGTTAGTGCGATTCCATGTGCTGGTCTAAAGTAAGGCAAAGGGTTGTGTCAGGAAGCCATTCACAAGAAAACAAAAGCCAGATTATGTTATTTGCTGTGTTGAATCCTTAAGGAAGTAGCCAAAGGAACACGCAATACTTAGTCGTATTTTTTCTCCCTTCTCTTTGACACGTCTCTGAATGTAAATCAGCACTTTATAAAGCTGAATTGAATATATGGTTTCTAGGAAGCAAATACAGCGGCCGCTCGCTATTTTGTGATTCGCCTTTCCAGGTTTTGCTGTCTTGCCCATTATTTTGTGCATTTTTTAAACAGGACATTGTGTTCTGTGTCCTGATTGGCTGTAGAGGATTTTCAATCAATATCCTCCGTGCCCTGCCTTCAGCAGAGAATGCGTTCAGCTTGGTAAATTTACATACATCTTTGTGCTGGCCTTGTTTCTCTTCAAAGGTTTGAACTTTGAGAGTTAAAAAAAGAGAGAAAAGTGTGAAAAATTAATGTCTGCCTGAAAAAAGTGTATAAATGGGGTTAACATCCTTAAAGTCCCACTCCCATAATCTTTTGATTTGTTTTAAAAGCGTTCCCAGCGGTCTTTTCATGCTGATGATGCCCTTTCAATAAATATATATTATAAATAAATATATTTCAATAAACCCTGTGTTGTTTACTAGGACATAGTGTCAGTAGAGCGGCAGGAGTTCATCAGAAATCCACCTCTGAGTTCTGGGTAGGACTGTTGGTGCGGAGTAAGCCTACGCTCATTTCCCATCACCCCTTTGTATATGGTCTTCTGCTAGCTTACAACCCCTCACACCCCCAACCTAACATTAGCGGTGCAACAAAAATGGCGAGCAATATCAGAGATATCCAGCCGTACAGTTTTGAGCCAGATTCCAGCTCAGATGAGGAAAAAAAGACGTAGCAGATCTAGTCATCTACAAATGAATGCTTCAGAATGGAGCAGAATAGGGAGCTAGTGGCCAATTGTGGTTTGTATGTAACAACTACAGTCTTCTTCAAACAGCACTCACACCTCTGCTCTTCATTCACCATGATAAAGAAAAGCCCAGAAATTTTCTTTATATATGTCCTCTGTCATTAGAGAAATGCTAGAACCCAGTTTTCATTAAACCAGGTCTTTAAAACATCTAGAATAACTGTAGAAAATAGAGAATTTCACATATAGCGGGCTACATGAGCAATGGTCGTGCCATTATTGAATTGCTGCTAGCTTTGTGCTGATGTCCAAGAACATGCTAACACCACTTTGATTTACCAAAGACCGGATCTGACCTTAACCTTTTAGACTAAGACTCTGAAAAATCAGAAAGGTGCGGGTAAAGAAAATCACCACCTACCGTTATTAACGTACCCTGAGTGGGTATGCATCAACGCTTCCACAGAAAACACGTAGCGAGTGCGAGTGTGCCACAGAAAAACAGGCCTGGAGAAACAAAACCATTCTTTTTCATCCTCTGCTTTTGTTAACGGCATTGGGGAAAAAAATGAGATCAGTGAATGTGATTTAGAAAGGAGAATTCATCGGTATGCGAGTAAAGATTTATGTACGAGATCTTTGGGTTCTGGGCTGATGACGTCTTCCGTGTGTGGACAAAAGCTCTAGTCATAGATGAATAAACCCCCCCCCAGAGCCTAGATGCTGATGGGGAAGGAGCCAGACCATGGCAGGCCATTCCAGGTGGAGAACAAGGTGGAGAAGGACCCAAGAACTGACTAGGGTTGTGCCGATGGACGATACCATTGTCCATCGTGATGGGTGACTGACATCACGATGGAGAGACACCATCGTGATGCCACGCCCCCACCACGCTGTGAGTAGACACTATTAGCCGCTGTTACATGAGCAAAATATCTTGATCGGATCAATGGTCGGAATAGAATTCAACCGTGTACATGGGCCCAGAAAAACTTTTTCAGATTATAAAAAACGTTCTCATGGGTCACACTTTCGGTCGGAATATATCATTCGCACGTGCGCAATAATGTTTGAAATACAGGAAGAGAAAAGGAGTTCCGCTGAGCGGCTACATACATAGATATGTCAGCTCGGTAATATACAAGATGACCTTCTAAACGTGCTTTTAGAAGAAAGAAGAAGAAAGTGCTACTTTCTGTCACGCACCTTGGTGTGTGAAAGTTGTTCTCGCGCCCGGGAGGCAGTAGGGTCTTGCCCAAGAACCCCCACTGGGTGATGTGAATTGCTCGCCATTGATATGGTAATTGCCAGTACCATTATTTATTCCCCTCCGGGAATTGAACCCTGGATTCCTGCATTGTAGCCCTTTACCTTACCAACCGAGCTACCCAGCCCTTTTATAAATGTTACGGTTATTATGAAGCGCCTGTTCGCTCATCATTTTAATCTGTGTGGTCAGTGCTTTTTCTGTTGAAGAACCAAGCTGGAAAGAAGCAGTATGCTAACACGGGCTAACAACATTAGCTCTGGATGAACATACATCCATGTGGGAAACGCTGCAATCTGCATCTTGGCTGCACGTAAATATGTGGGAATAACATCAGCCTTTATTTAGTCGGGACATGACTGGAAACACAAATCCACGTGATTGTTTGAACGGTTTCTAAGGACTGAGCGACATTTCTGCTTTGAAGCTTACACCGACCCAAAAGCCGCTGTGTGTGTGCTGGCGGTCCGAGCTATGCCCGGACACACACTTATACCAGGACACCCGGTTCTCCTGAGTTCGGTAGCTCGTTCACGTAGAGCTGCGAGACGGATCACAGTCTGAAGTCTCCCACACGTAACAAAGCATCCTCCCTTCCCCTCAAACACAAAGCTGTAAGTCCGTCTGCCCTGCTCAGAGACACGGTTGTTGGGAAATAAAATTAATAAAGTAATAAAGTAAAATAACGAAGAATAATTATATAATAACGAAAAATTACACCCACCCCAGACGATATCATCGTCCATCCCGATGGTTGACTGCAAACATCGTCAACTGCCAATTTAAGGGACACCGCCCAACCCTAGAACTCACTAGAAGGGAGGGACAACCATAGTGTGGAAAATATGATTGGCTGAGAAGTGAGGGTCTGACTTGGCATGTAGAGTGCGGTAACAACCCAGTGTACCTGGAAGTGAGGTAAATGGTGTGTATCTGAATCGCCCTTGACTTCCTTCTTAGCAGGCTCACTGCACTACGGCTACACTACAGACAGTAGATCTTCATGATTCAAATTGCAGCAAAGGTCCACCAAATAAGAAAATCTTGCTTTAAAAAAAAACAGCTTATATGATACTTGAAAAGTGTTATAACACGTGCGTATTCTTGACATTACTGATTACGATCCAGCCCATTTATGATTACTTTAGGAACTGTTTGCAGGTTTACATGGTCTGCTTCTTGTTTAAAATAGATTCTGAAAGGCAACGCGCTTGTTCAAATGAGATGCCTAGATGTAATCTTAAATAAAAGTGGTGCAGTCTCATAGCTCTACTTGGAAAAAAATTTTCTTGTTTCAAAGAGGACTCTGGTCACATTTGCTTGACTCATGTCCAATGTCTTCTCTGGACGATTTTCTTTTTGTTTTACACCTGAACTCATCAGAGCACAAGCGTGAAGAAAACTTCTAAGCAACCTTTTGAAGGAAAAGAAGAGAAGGATCTTTTTCTAATAATTTCTTCTTGATCCCCAAATATTGGTGTTTTAAAACCCAACGCAGGTTCTTTAACGATCTTACAGTTTTGCTGAGCTTTACCTCGGCATAGAGGCGTTCAACAAAATGAATTGAAATTAAATCCTGCTTTTAACATTTTTATGACATATTATTTAAATCACATTTTTACTGTAGGAGAAGTTTAAGATGGTCATGAGTTTTCATTTGAATGAGGTCCAAGACCTTAATTAACTTGGAGGTAGAGGCTCCTTCAGGGCAGCATCTAAAAAGGCTACATGATCCTCAATAATCTCAAACCTTTGGCCTTTACCAGGCAGCTGCTGTGGAGAGCAGCATTCCCAGCTGGTTCTAGAATAAAATGACCCTCATTAATAAATGACCTGCGTTTTTTGTGAGAAAGACTTGATGATCCATAAAAAACAACAGTTTTTATACTGACAATGTTTAAAAAAATAAAGAAAATAGCAAAGGAAATTGTTTTATAATACATTTAAATTGTACTCTATTTTTATTTATTTTCCCAATTCCTGGTAAAACGCATTGATGTTGGATCAATCGGTACTGGGAGTATCTGCAGAGGACAGAATATTCAAAGAAAAAAAACTGATGCGTTTTTAACAGAGACCTCAGTGCAGCTATGGATCCACCAGACCTGTTGTAACGTTCAAACACTATAGATGAAGACTCAGGATGAAGATGTTCAACTTTTTAAAAGCCTTCATTTCCTTTTGTGAGCTCAAAGCTCTGTTAACAATTCACACAAGTACAGTTGAAACTAGAAGTTTACATACACCACATAAAAACACATATATATATATATATACATATTTTTTTTTCTCACCATCAGACAAGAAATAAAAGTAAACTTTTCCTGTTTTAAGTCAAGTAATAAGTCAATGACAATTAACACAATTATTTCTATTTGCTAAATGTCAGAATAATAAGACTATGGGTTTTTTTATTACTTGTATCAAAGTCAAATGTTTACATACATTAGTATTTGGTACTATTGCCTTTAAACTGCAGTACTTGGGTCAAACGTCTCGGATGTCCTTCCACAAGCTTTGGTAGGAATTTTGGCCCATTCCTCTTGACAGAACTGGTCTAACTGAGCAACGTTTGTTGGTTGCCTTGCATGTACACAGCTCTGACCATAAATGTTCAATAGGATCCGGGCTCTGTGATGGCCACTCCAAAACATTGACTTTGTTATCCTTAAGCCACTTGTAACCAGTTTGGCAGTATGATTCTGCTCATTGTCCACTTGCTCCCAAGCTTCAACTTTCTGGCTGATGTCTTCAGATGTTGCTTTAATATTTCCACTTACTGTTCTTTCCTCATGATGCCATCTATTTTGTGAAGTGCACCAGTCCCTCTAGGAGCAAAACAACCCCACATCATGATGCTACCACCCCCATGTTTTACAGCTGGGATAGTGTTCTGAGGCCTGTCTCCAAAAATGAAAGTCTTTATCTTTGTTAGCATTAGCAAACTTTAATCTGGCTTTTCTACGTTTCTTTTGGAGTAATGGCTTCTTCTTGGCAGAGTAGCCTTTCAGCCCATGTCTACCCGTCTTCTGCCAGCATCTTCACAACATCTTTGTCCTTGGGTTGTTCTGGACATATCGGACAAAAGTACGTTTATCTCTGGGACACAGAAGCCGTCTCCTTCCTGAGTGGGTGGCTGGGCGTTCCCATGGTGTTTATACTTGTCTGAACAGATGAACGTGGCGCCTTCAGGCATCTGGAAATTGATTCCAAGGCTGAACCAGACTTGTGCAAATCCTCGATTGTCCTCCTAATATCTTGACTGATATCTTTTGACTGTCCCATGATGTTTTACAAACAAGCCAGTGTGTTTGAATGTGCCCCAATATGTATCAACAGCTGCGTTTCTAATGAACTCAAATGGGGTCAATAAGCCTATCAGAAGCTTTCAAAGAGATTACATCATCATCTGGGGTTTCCCAAATTGTTTAATGGCATAGTGATCGTAGTGTATGTAAACTTTTGACTTTGGGAAAGTAGAAAAAGAAAACTTGTCAAAAAAACCTTTGTTTCATTATTCTGACATTTGGCAAGTATAAAGATTTTCTTTCATTCTAATTGACGTAAAACAGGAAAGGTTTACTTTTATTTCATGTCTGAAGGTGAGGGGAAAAAAAGCACGTGTGTTTTTATGTGGTGTATGTAACTTTCTGGTTTCAACTGTATCTGTGCGAGTAGGTTCAGATTCAGAATGTTAGACCATCATGCATATCCAATTCATAGATATTGTCTTTTATTTGTACAAAGACAATAATATGCATTTTTAGACTATGTGGGAATTTGGTTATTTGAAAATATTTTTTCCTTGGTTCGTGGAAATGTAATGATATTGAAAAACTGCAGAAGAAAGCTTGTCACTGGCTTATATTGGTCTCTGTGCTTCGCTTTAGCTGTATTTACAATATATTTTAGCCTTAACTATCAACTGATTAGTTAATAAATATTTCATTTTTATGTATTTGAAATTCACAAATATTTTGTAGAACTTTTTGATCTGTGTGGTGGGTTTTCTGTTGTCTTTTTTTGGCATCAAAATCATAAACGGATGAAACACGTTTTTTCTCCATAGTTTTAACTGATAATTTGAATTAATTAGATTCCACTTATTTTGTAGAAAAAGACTAAATCCTGGAGTTTATTAGTCAAAGTGAAGCCGCTGATATGTGATAATAAAGCCTGAAATCCTGTGTTTTTACAGTCAGTGACAGCTGTTACAAGAACCTTTCAGAAGATAGGAGTGGAGTCAACCTGAAGGACTTAGTTCATGACCCCTCCCTGTAAGTCTGCAGAAGAACAGACGTGCCAACAAACACCTTATCGTGACATTAACTGTGGTCTCTACCTGCAGTCTCGGAGGAGTCATATCAGCCTACAAAATAGTTCCAGATGAGGTCGACGAAATCAAGGTACGTGTCTTCAGGTAGAGTTCAGCTACACTGACGTTAGATCTGAGCGTTCATTATTTAGACGTAACACAGATTTGTTTGTCCCTGTGTAGTTTTCATTGTATTTAAGTTCAGTTGTTGTCTTTTTAACTAATTATTGTACTTGCAGGAAACACTTTTGGAATGGTGTGATGAACAGGAGCTCAATCTCATTCTCACTACAGGAGGAACTGGATTTGCACCCCGAGATGTTACACCTGAGGTAGACTCCTGCAGATGCACACACACACACACACACACACCTGCAGACTAACCCAGACTCATGTATACTCTCCGATAGGGATGGGCGATATATCTGTGCCAGTGTCGGTATTGGCCGATATTTGCATAACTTGAGTTTATCGGTATCGGTCCGATATTAAAAAATCAACTGATGTTCTTCTGACTGTTTTAAGATGCACTTTAATTTGTAATGTGTACTTCTTCGTAATAGATTGGGAAGCGTATGTTGCCAGTCTTAATCAGTAATTGACTGTTTTCAGGTAAATGTTATTTTTGATAGGGATGAAAACTTGTTCCTAATAGATCCCCGGCAATAGGGAGCTTATGGTCCACTGTATCCAATATTCAAAAAATGGTCTGAATTTATTTAGATATATTGGAATGTTTTAAAGCAAAACTTGTTCCTTTGAGATCCCTTGCTGTATGTTAAAAAGGACATGTACAATGTGATTGTCCAGTGAAAGAAAAGTTGTGCATTTTCAATAAAGAAACGAAAAGGAAATCTAAACTTTGTGGTAACACTTAAATATCGGCAAATATCGGCTACCGGCCACAGCTGCGGGGGAAATATCGGTTATCTGTATTGGCCAGAAAAAATTACATAGTCGAAGACATCTCTACTCGCACAGACAGCTGCAGACTCACAAAAAAACCTGCAGACTCACAACTGAAGGCACTATTGTGAAACGACAAATGAAAAACAAGACGCAATGTGACATCTACCAGAACAAAGATGTGATGCCTATTATTTAGATGCAAGATCAACGCAAACCTATACATCATATTTGTGTACAAAAGTGAAAAATAGAAGAGAAAACTTGCTGTGACGTTAGGTGTAGCTGTGGGGAGTCGCCAAAGTAAGAGAAGTTAGCTGTGGCAGGAGAAGCTCCACATATGCAGACCTGCAGACTCACGCAGACGCCTGCAGGCAACTTAGTTCTCAAGTTTTGTCTTTCAAAAAAAGCCAACTAACTGCAGAAGTAAAGGAACTGAGGTAATTTCCTTAGTTTTAGGTAAATAAGCTTCTTGCTTCTTATGGTTATCTCTTTACACAGTCAACCTTTTTATCACACATTTTTTTAAAAACAGATATTTCGGGCCTTTATTTTGAAGATTTTCTGTGCAATATTCATACTTGACATTTAAATCTTCATCTAATGAGAACGTCTCAGATGAATAAACTGATCCAAGTTGTGAAAACACCCCACACCACAGGAAAATGATAGGAAACTTCAATTCCTGAGAAAATCACTTCATTTCTGGCTTTCAGGCTTTATTTTGATTTGATTTTTTTTTTATTTGAATTTGATTTGAAATGGTTTATTTCAAGCAATCAAGTAGGAACAATACACAAAAGCAATACAATCTGCAGTTGTACATTCATACAGTAACTAATCAAACTTAGGATAATTAGACATACTAATAAATATTGCTTGAAAGGGAGTGGAAGGAAGCGAACTTATATAATTCCACCCCGTTATACTATAACCATTTTAATACATAATTTAATCAATATCCGGTTCCCAGTTTTTATCAGACAGAATTAAAAATCATAAGGTATCAATAAAGCACATGACAAAGATGAATTACTTAATTATTATGTTAAAAATAACTATTTTAAAAATCAACATGGCAAATGCAGATCAGTTATCTAAAATATATGTTACTCATAAAAGTCATTCATATGATTAGAACATAATACTATATCAGTAAAATAGACAACACTGTTTCAGAGATTTTCATAGTAAACTTTCATCAAGTATCAAAAGTTAAAAACATGTGCAAAATTATGTTACATTAGGAAAGATTTTTGAATCAATTTATCAATTTTTGGAGCAAGTGAAGTAATATCATTAACTTATTATTATTATTATTAATCATTTTTTTTTTCTTTTCTTTTTTTTTATTTTTTATATTTAATAAAGTAATGCTGTAAGGGAGAGAAAAAAACAAACAAAAACAAAAAAACAAAACAAAAATAAAAGGGTCCATATTCTGTCAATTATCCAAGGTTGGCATATCTTCTGCTGAAAAAACAGCTGCTCTTCTGGGTTCAAAACAGTTTCTAGTCTCTTCCATGTTATGTCTGCAGACATTAGATTCAGGTCCATATCCTTCTTCAGCTGATATCAGCTCGGTGAAAGTTGAGGTCAAGTTGTCTGCAGGTCAGAAATCTCTGCTGTTGATTCAGGTGACGTCAGACGTATGGAGAAAGTGATGAATCCACGTGTCATATTTCTTGAAATGATTTGACTCTTTGGTTTATTACTCCATGCTGATTTAGACGTCCGTGATCAAACACTTCTCAAAATCCTTCATGGTGTTCACAACCAGAACCTTGGACCGGTCCGGTGGACCGAGTGGTTTGACGTAAATCCTGCAGCCTTTAACCCAAGTGTTCTCAATCTTCTTCTGCTTCCTGAGAAGCCGTGCATGTTTGGAGATTTCAGCATTCCTCCTGGTCAGATGGTCGTTAAGATAAACATTGGATCCTTTGAGGTTTTTACGTTGATTCATCAGAGCTAGCTTGTGTTTGTGATTCACAAACCTGATGAGGATCGCTGGTTTATCCGTCTCCTTTCTCCTGGGGAGCGGGTGACAGGTCTCGATGGTGTTGAGATCCAGGGAAATCCCTTTAGATGTAAGAAATGAGTGTATTTGCTGATTCAGAGACTCTACACCGCGCTCCGTATTAGCACTGCTAGCTACGCTAGCGCTAGCATTAGCATTAGCAGTGCTTGCTCCTGGAGTTAGCTTCGCTCCAGGTTTGATTGGTAATCCAGTGAGAATGACATTATTCATCCTTACTTGCTGTTCCACATCGTCCAGTCTTTTCTCCAGAATGTCGACCCGGTTTTCTCGTTGCTCGTCTTGAGCCCGAAATCTTCGGAACTCTTCCATCATCTCCATGAGTGGCGTTAGCTTAGCCGACACCTGATCCATAAAAGATTTAAGCGTTTCTTGAATGCTATCGATAGCTTTTTTGAGCTCTTCATATTCCTGGGATTTCTTAGGGGGCATGGTCAGCTCTCTTTTTGGAGAAAATCAGCTTTTTAAGTAATTTAAGATAGTTGTATCCGCAGAGAGACACTCCACGCGCCCTGCCTGTAACCCGGAACCGGAAGAAAAAAAATTATTTTGATTTAAAGTACCACACCAGAATTTTACGGCACATTTCAGATGAACCCATTTGAGGATTCAGACTAGTTTCATTTATTTCAGCTCTGGTGTTGTGTTTTGCAGGCCACCCGGGAGGTGATTGAGCGCGAGGCTCCGGGCATGGCTCTGGCCATGCTGATGGGATCTCTCAATGTTACACCTCTTGGCATGTTGTCCAGGTAACAGCCGTCGTTTTCATACCAGAAGGTTTCATGACATATTCCTCCTTCCTAACGTTTTGTCTTTGACCTTTTCAGGCCAGTCTGCGGGATTCGTGGTAAAACCCTGATCATCAATCTTCCAGGGAGCAAGAAAGGCTCACAGGTACATTTATCTGCACTTGCATGAATGCACCTGCAGCGGCACCAACCGCTCAACTCCTGCTGTCTGAATTCATATGGGAACAGGAAGTCACATGACTATAAAGCTATTTAAAAATGTAATGATCTAGACATGGGAAAGGAGCTGAGAATTTGTTCATTTTGTTTACAGTCGAATCAAGAAATCAAACACACAGATTTTATAAAGTGTTTGTTGTAATTTCTGATGTAATTTCTGTAAACTCTCAGATATTTTATGTCACTCCAGTTTTTGGTTTATTTCCCTGCTTTTTGAAAACTAGTTCAAAATGAAAACTTTGATTTGTCACAACCACGAGAAGTTAAATTCTTCCCTTCTGCCACACACACACACACACACACACCCACACACACACACACACCATATGTTTTCATTTCTGGTGGGGTGATATTAAAGTTGATTGTTTCATTTTCATTGAAATAAATGTTTGCTGCAGTCTTTACTCTGTTACAGTGTGCAGCCAGCAGATGGCAGCAACGGTTCAAGCTATAGATTTAGCTGGAGAACAAACCGGGCGGTCAACTTTATCAGAAGGGAATGTTTTAATTAAAAAAGGTTGCACATACTCAGAAGTGTTCCAGTGATGTGCAGGAGTGTTTGAACTTATTTTTATGTCTTTTCTCTGACTTTAGACCAGGGGTGGCCAACCTTTGGACTTGTGGGCCACATAGGGTTCTAAAATTTGACACAAGGGCCGGACCAGGAGCAGACCAGCGTAGTGTGTTAAGAAAATCCACCTCGTAAGAGAAAGAAATAACAAAAACACTAGATAGTTTAAAACACAATATTTCCTAAACTGTGGCCTTTATTCCCATCTTAGTGCCAGTTGCACCAATGGGTCGATGCCCTGTAAGAAAAAAATCAAACTTAGAGAAAGGCTGCATTCATGTGGTGTTGGAATGATCAGGAAAATGACTTGAAAAACACACACGAATGTCAGAAAAAACCACAAATCCTTCATGAACACATGAATGCCAAATAACATTCTGCACCTCAGCAAAGCTTAATTTATTTGTAGGCACCAGAACTACAGGGAAAATAAAACATTAATAAGATAAGACTTTATTTATCCCATGATGGGGAAATTCTTTTGCCTGCATGGAGCAAAGTGACATTAAGGGTTAGATCAGGGGTCGGCAACCCATGGCTCCGGAGCCACATGTGGCTCTTCCATCCTTCTGTTGTGGCTCCCTGTGACTTTGGAAAATAATTAGTATTTTATAAAAATTCAGTTTTATTTTAGTTTGTTCATTTTTCATGGCATTTCATGGCTCCATACGAAGCGCGTGCCACGTAAAAAACAGCGTCGTTAATGAGCTGGTATTTATCGGGCAGAACTGCAGAGCTGATAGCATGAGGAGACACGCGGGGCGGCTTCTATAAACACTCCGGGTCCGGAGTGGTTTTCTGCCAGGAACTTGACGTGCTGCGGAGCAGAGAGCAACTCTCTGATGACAGAGAATTTGCGCTTCGTGTTTTTAAACACGCATGTGCATTGATGTATGTTTCTTCAAGGACATGAGTGTAGATCGCGGGACAGAGAAGATTAAAAAAAAAAAAAAGTACTTCTCAAAAATCCACCAGCCAATCGAAATCCTCACCGAAAAGTACGGGGCTTGATTGACAGGCAGAACGGCCAATCGGACATCCTCTGACACATACGTCACTGCAGACGCGAGTTTAAATGCAAACTCTTTGCGCAAACTCTCTCTGTGATCCGAGCGTCTTTTTCTGCCCCGCGGCACATCATGCCCCCAGTAGAAGTCCAGCAACCGGAGTTTATTGAAGCCGCCCCGCGTGTCTCCTCCTGCTATCAGCTCTGCAGTTCTGGCCCGATAAATCCGAGCTCATCAAGGAAGCTGCGAGGCACGCGCTTCATACGGAGCCAGCAGCGCCAAATGCCTCATAATATGCCACGCTCCCCGCATTGCACCGTTTACAGCAGAGCATGAATACGATGGTCGCTGCTTTCTCTCTTTGTAATAAAATGCTTCATCTGTTAATACAAAAGTATCTTTATGTAAACTCACTGTGTAGTTTTTAATCATCAGTACATAAACAATAATGTTCAAATAAACATGTAACTAATAAATATGACGATGGAAAGAAAGTACTTTTTTTTTTTTTTATCTTTTCTGGACCGTAATCTACACTCATGTCCTTGAAGATCGATCACGATCGACGTAATGAGCACCGTTGATATAATATATACATGCATAAAATATATAATGATGTCAAAATGGGTTGTGGCTCCGGGTGCGTTTTTTTTCATTAGGGGCGGTCCCAAATGGCTCTTTGAGTAAAAAAGGTTGCCGACCCCTGTGTTAGATTAAATAGTTCAAAGGGCCGCATATGGCCCCTGGGCCGCACTTTGCCCACCCCTGCTTTGGACGGATCTGCTGTGTAACATCACAGGAATTCGTTTCCGAATCTCACTTCATGATGCAGGTAAAGGAGAGAGAAGAATATGATGTCCAGATATAAAGCTATTTACCCTGATGCCTCTCTCAGCAGCGGAATCAAAATCTCAATTTCCGACTTTAACCAGATCCTTCCTTTAGATTCATTCAGACTGTTGTATGGAGTCAAAGTAGCATCAGGACCAGATTGTAAATTTGAAAAATAGGCATTGGTTCATCTCCAAGAAAAAAATGTTATCTGATAGTTGAAACATGTCGAACTCTGCCCCACACCATCACACTCCCACCTCCATGTGTGATTCTGTTTGAGTCCGGATGGTTGTGGATGCTCTTCTTCCAGAAGGTTCCTCTTGTGTCTCATTAGAACAAATGTTTTAAGGAGGATCCAGATTTGCCTTTGGGTTAAACTTGGCCATGAATCCATTTTTCTCCGACACTTTCTTTCTGACCGTTGAATCGTAAACTCTGACCTTCTGACGGCCACCCGAGGCTTGACCTTGACCTTTCAGTCTTCTTCAGCTTCTTTGATGAGTCCTGCATTTGATCACTAGGAGGTGGTATTCTGTTTTCTCCATGTGTGGATGATGGCTGCCACCAGTAATGTGTGAAATACTTCATGGCAGCGTGAACATATTCTTGTTTTTGTTTTAGAAACTGAGTTTAAATCTCCGTTATTTTCTTGCAGAAAGGTTTCACAAGTTTCAGACAAAACAAGCAAAAAACAACAGCTTTGGTGTGAGATGATGGTGTTGATCTGTGGATTTTCTGTGGGATGGTCATGAAAACCTTTCTTTATTTTGATGTTGTTTGCAGGAGTGTTTCCAGTTCATTCTGCCCGCTCTGCCTCACGCCGTGGACCTTCTGCGTGAGGCCAACGTCAGGATCAAATCCACGCATGCCGCCTTGGAGCAGCTGCCCTCCCCGTCCTCCCTGATGGCCAACACGCACGCCAACGCCCACGCTCACACACACACCATGGAGCGTGGCACCCAGTGCGAGGACGAGGACGAGGAAGAGGAGGACAGGAGGAGAAGCAGACACGTGCACAACCACCACCATCACCAGCACGGCTCCTCCCACATCACCGCAGCCGCCATTGCTGCCAAGGTAACCAGCCGGCAGGCCGCCGCCAGATAAATCGTATCACTGTGGGGAAGTGAGGTCACTGAGGCGGCAGGATGCTGCTCTGCACCGGACCCCACAGCACTGCTGGTGCTGTGCGGTCGGGCAGCAGAATAGACGCCACTGAAAGATCTGGGGCCTCATTTATAAACGTTGCGTACGCACAAAAGAAGGCGTACGCCACTCTCTACGCAATAGTTGAGATTTATAAAAAGCAAACTTGACGGGAAAATGTGCGGTCCTTCACGCCAGCTCTGACCCAGGCGTACGCACAAAAACGGGTGAAATGAGAAACGGCGACACCGTCGGCAGATGGAAGAAACACGTGAAAGTGAAAATGACAACACTGCCTCTCATAAATAACATGAAGACTTCACAAGGCAAGTCTCACAATGAACAGCCTACACGAACACCCGTTTGATCGATCAGCAGTGAAACAAACAAAAAAAAATCAAACGACAATTACAACAGAAATTTCAAATGAACACTTACTTGCAAAAAGAAAAGTGAAAGATGTTCTGCAATATTGGCATGTTATGCAATTCAACCTCATAAATAATATAGTTAACAGAACGAACTAATGTACAAAACTGATATTCTCGTCAATGTGTCCGTCTGGCGGAGCAGATATAGTCAAAGTCAAAGTCAGCTTTATTGTCAAATATGCTGCATCCGTAAGACATACAACACAGATGAAATTGCTTTCCTCTCACCCCAAAGTGCAAGCAGCATATAAAATAATAAATAAACGACTTAAAAAATACATTCTTTTAAAAACAATAAAGCCGATAGAGCCGCTGCGTGTGCTCGCGCCGCCAGATGCGTGCGAATCAGACAGACAGACAGACAGACAGACAGACAGACAGACGTATTAATTGTCCACTGGGGAAAGTTGTTTTCATAGTAAAACATTTCTTCGTAAGCTACGGAATTATGGTATTCATGCATATGTCTTTAGTTTATTTTATTTTTGATAAAACAATGTATGGCGTATGTCTCAACCATTCAGAAAGCAACAAGAAATTACATTTGATGAACAATTTCCCATTTCCACGTGGATTATTACCGACATCTGTAGCTTGTCAGATGCAATTAAATGGATGGAAATAAAATGCCCCATCACAATGCGTAATGACGCACAATGGCTGATCTTGGATCTTAGAAGATGTGGCAAATGGAAGAATTGGGAGTGAACGCATCAGGACGAGTGGCTTATGAGCCGGTTCCGACTTCTTCGAGCCATCCTGTTGGAGCTTTTGGGGGTGTGTCACCCGGTGCATCAGGTGCGTCGGTGTCCCCCCCGACACCCCCCACCCCCCGCCTCAGTCACTACTCCACGTAAAAGGGATTCCCCAATAATTGCCGCCACTCTCACATCAAGAGGGGTCAGCTCCGGTGTCCCCTGTCCCCCACCCGTGGCAGACACACTCTAGCGATGCAGCGCCAGACGTTTTTTGCCCCGACTTTGATGTCCGTCTGTCACTGTTTGCCACTCACGTGCTTTTTCGGCATTAGTAATGCCCACACTGCGCCCTCCAAACAACATTTTTCTCCTCTTTTCCACCTCGCCAACGATAACTTCTACTTCACATTGAGTGAAGTTCCGTTTTTTTTGTTTTTTTCTCTGTGTTTGCCATGGTTTCGCTATCAATGAATATTCATTTGTGGGCGTTTCACGGACTATTTATGGGCAACTATGGGCGTGTCATGAAGCCGCGAAAGCTGCGCTGCATTTAGAATTGGTTGTGATTTATTAAGGGAAAGAAGCATAGGATGTGCGTGCGCACGGTTTTATAAATCCGAATATTTCTGTGCGTACGCACGTCCTATGTTTCATGCGTACGCCACTTCTGACGCAAATCCTACGCAAGGTTTTATAAATGAGGCCCCTGAACCTCTGAGCTTCCCCGACCCGATCAGCTCCGTCTAGAGGGCAGTCAGAGTCCTCACTGCTGCAGCTCTGGCAGACTGAGGAGGACTTCCCAGTGTTAAGCAATGTCCACACCGCTCTTAGCAACAGGCATCCCAGCGACCACTTTCACTGAAAAGTCCATTTTAATGTACATAAATGCGAGTTTCGGGCTTACATGTTCAAAACTCTCACATTCGCACATCGATACATACGTTTCTACAATTGTTTTCTGGCTCAACGTTGAAAATGTGCGGCCGTTTGAACACTTGATGGATGTTAAACCAGGTTGAACAGGTTGACCAATCAGGAATGGATGGCGTCCCAGCAGTTGCGGTTTGTGTCTGGCCGGAAATCTGTCATCCAAGTCTTTCATATTTCGGAATAGAGCTGGAGGGAGATTAGCAAGATTTGCACCGCTTTGACATTTCGCTCCAAGCCTCTTCCAACTGTAGGTGGTCGACATCCGTTAGTAAACAGTAGAGAAATCAAAAGAAGAAGAAGCCCCTCCCTGCTTGTGCAGTGTGAACTCTATGGGCTTAATGTGCATTCAAGATGTATCAAAAGTGCGTTCTTGGAGTGTGCGTCACATGTCCGGTGTGAACGTAGCGTTACACAGTAGGGTTGGGCGATGTCCCTTAAATTGGCAGTTGACGATGTTTGCTTTCAACCATCGGGATGGAGGATGATATCGTCTGGGTTGTGTGTTAATTTTTTGTTATTATATTATTATTATTCGTTATTTTACTTTATTACTTCATTTATTTTATTTCCCAACTAATGACTCGTCCGCGATGATCCAGTATAAACTGAGGGAAGTGACTTTAACAAAGAAAAATAACAAACAAAATAGAGAAGAAGTCGTCCGCTCCTGCACTTGATTAGTCAGGTGGACTGGTGGAGCAGCGACCGTGTCTCTGACAGAGCAGACGGACTTACAGCTTTGTGTTTGAGGGGAAGGGAGGATGCTTTGTTACGTGTGGGAGACTTCAGACTGTGATCCGTCCCGCCGCTCTACGTGAACGAGCTAATGAACTCAGGAGAACCGGGTGTCCTGGTAAAAGTGTGTGTCCGGGCAGAGCTCGGACCGCCAGCACACACACAGCGGGTTTGGGCGCTGTTAGCTTCAAAGCAGAAATGTCGCTCAGTCCTTAGAAACTGTTGAAACAATCAACATGGATTTGTGTTTCCAGTCGTGTCCCGACTAAATAAAGGCTGATGTTATTCCCACATATTTACGTGCAGCCAGGATGCAGATTGCAGTGTTTCCCACATGGATTTATGTTCATCAAAGCTAATGTTGTTAGCCCGTGTTAGCATACTGCTTCTTTACGACTCCGTTCTTCAACAGAAAAAGCACTGACCACACAGATTAAAATTAAAATGATGAGTGAACAGGTGCTTCATAATAACAGTAACATTAATAAAAGCACGTTTAGAAGATCATTTTGTATATTACCGAGCTGACATATATGTAGCCGCTCGGCAGAACTCCTTTTTTCTTCCAGTATTTCAAACACTACTGCACATGTGCGAATGATTTATTCCGATCGAAAGTTTGACCCATGAGAACGTTTTTTATAATCAGAAAAAGTTTTTCTGGGCTCATGTACACGGTTGAATTCTATTCCGACTATTGATCCGATCAAGATATTTTGCTCATGTATCAGTTTGATGATCAGTTTCCTCACAAATCCTGAAGTTAAAACCTTGGATGTCAACCCTCTGAGACCCAGATAGACCTGTAGACCCTTTTCTTTTGACATAAATAAAACATTTAATGTTAAATACAAAAGGTTTTTTTTTAAAAACACGACACATTTGCAGAACTGCATCTTCTTTTTACTGATGGAAATGTGTCCCTCAGTAGAAGAAACCCTGGGATCCACACGTTGGAGAACCGGAACAAGATCCCCTTCATGAACTGCAGCCTGGATCACATTAGATCAGTTTGAGGTTAGAGAGCTCAGTCATCAGTCATCTTCTGACACAGAACTCCATCTGGAGGACAGTTTAGATGCTTCAACAGACGACATGCCGATGATCAGAGCTTGTTCTGTGTGTTGTACCAGTTCTGCTCCTGCAGCTGCTGCCTCTTTCTGCCTGTTTTCACTTCAAACTTGTTGAGCCTTCTCTGATGAAGAGGAGGGAATTTTAAATGTTCCAAATGTGGTCGTCTGACTTCGCATCATGTCATCTCATTCGTCTGTGTGTCTGTGTGTGTGTGTGTGTGTGTGTGTGTGTGTGTGTGTCTCCATCAGACGAGCCATGCTGTGGTCATGGCGAAGGGAACCCCATACCTGCCTGGAAACTCCCCCGCCCCCCCCGCTCATTTCACCTGTTCCTGCACGCATGAGCAGCCGGTGAGACGTCCTCCTGTCCCGTTTCAGCTTCATTTGGTGCCCAGATGATTCTGCAGATTTTCTGTTTTCTGTCAGAGCTGGTTCTAAAAGAACATTTGTGTCCTTCACTGGGCTGGGGGCGGGGCTTGGGGCTGCTAAGCTGTTCAATGCTGGTAAACCTGATACATTTAAGCATGTGATCAGACGGAATGTAAGCTGCAGACCTGCGGTCATGCAATCAAACTAATGTAATCGTACTTTCAATAGTTTTTTAACATTTCTATTCCAAAACCAATGATTTTGTTTTTACATACAGTGTTCCCTCATTTTGTATTTCTACACACTTTATGCACTGTACTCAAACAGACATGAACATTTTCACACTTTTCTCTCAAAGTTCAAACCTCTGCAGAAAGGCTGATGTTATTTGCACGCATTTTTGTGCGACCAGCACCAAAGTGTGATGGAAATTCATGTTGGCCACACGTAATACATGCAAGATGCACTCAGCTGCATTGCCCACATGTTTTTTGAGTGCGTCCAAGGTTTCATTTTGTTGTTGGCTGCACGTATTTAAAATTTAAGTTAAAGTTAAAGTCCCACATCCATCAGAGTAATGGTGAGCCGGAGAAACAGTTCCGAACCTTAACCTTTCCTCTGGGTCTGTGCGGCCAAGAAAAAAGTTCAGGGCTGACCAAATGTATTTTGAAAACTAGTGACTGTCTTGCAGAAAAATAAGTTCATTACTATGTAGGGCTGGATTGATAAAATTGATTAATCGATCAAAATCGAACCAAGCTTAAGAAATCAATGCTTGATCCATTAAAGCAGAGATCGATCTGTCATGCCTTTCCTTTTCCGGTGGACTAACGCAGTAGTAAATCCAGACCACGCTAGCTTGATGCTAAGGTATAATGGAAGTTCCCATAGGACGGCTAATGCTAACGCTTGGTCGACCTAAACATACATTGCTGACTACATGAACGCCTTTATATACTTTATATTCTCACAGGCGTGACTTTTCCAAACTCTTTTAAGGAAACATTTTTTAAAATAACCATTTGTGGTCTGAAGCAGCGCTTTTTTCTCAAATCTTCTGGAATAAAGTGTAACACTATAGTGCGAGCTCCACCTAGTGACCAAACCAAAATAACCGCTGTGCTTCTGTTTGATCCAATACAGCAGAGAAGCACTCCAGCTCAGCAAGCTGTGAGCTAATGGAAACAAAGATCTGCTCTCAATCTAAGATTTATCAAACCGGATACATTTTGCATAGGAGACTCGACACAGAGGACATTGGTTGTCAGGGTCAACAGCCAATCAGTACGCAGAACACAGTGCACTGTGAAAAAAATGTTTTTTTTTTTTAAAGCATGCAAAATTGCACTGAAAAAAATCAGCAAAACGGCGAGAACACAAAAGGTGAACCGCAATATAGTGAGGGAATGCTGAACTGATGACTCAAAAACATTTTATGACTTTTCTTAATAGGACTACAGTCTGGTTGCTCCATAACTGGGTGGTTGCTCCATAACTGGGTGGTTGCTCCATTACAGAACGGTTGCTCCATTACAGAATGGTTGCTACCTTACTGACTGGTTGCTCTCTTACTGACTGGTTGCTCCGTAACTGGCTGGTTTCTCCGTAACTGGCTGGTTGCTCCATTACAGAACGGTTGCTCCATTACAGAATGGTTGCTCTCTTACTGACTGGTTGTTCCGTAACTGGCTGGTTGCTCCATTACTGACTGGTTGCACCGTAACTGGCTGGTTGCTCCATTACTGACTGGTTACGCCATTGCTGACTGGTTGCGTCCTTACAGACTGGTTGCTCCATTACTTATTGGTTCCTTCCTTACAGATTGATTGCTCCGTTACAGACTGGTTGCGCCAAAACTGACTAGTTGCGTCCTTACAGACTGGTTGTGCCATTACTGACTGGTTGCTCCTTTACAGACTGGTTGCTCCTTTACAGACTGGTTGCTCCTTTACAGACTGGTTGCTCCGTAACAGGCTGGTTGCTCCCTTACTGACTGGTTGCTCCATTACTGACTTGTTGCTCATCACTATCTGGTTGATCCCTTACTGACTGGTTGTTCCCTTACAGGCTGGTTGCTCCCTTACTGACTGGTTGTTCCCTTACAGGCTAGTTGCTCCCTTACTGACTGGTTGCTCCATTACAGACTGGTAGCTCTCTAGCAAACTGATTGCTCCCTATCCGGCTTGTTGCTTCCTAACTTTCTGGTTGGTCCATAACTGACTGGTTGCTTCCTTACAGACTGGTTGCTCCATCACAGACTGGTTGCTCTCTTACTGACTGGTTGTTCCCTTACAGGCTGGTTGCTCCCTTACTGACTGGTTGTTCCCTTACTGGCTGGTTACTCCCTTACTGACTGGTTGCTCCATTACAGACTGGTAGCTCTCTAGCTGGCTGGTTGCTCCCTAACCGGCTTGTTACTTCCTAACTTTCTGGTTGGTCCATAACTGACTGGTTGCTTCCTTACAGACTGGTTGCTCCATTACTGATTGGTTACTTCCTTACAGATTGATTGCTCTGTTACAGACTGGTTGCTCCCTTACTGACTGGTTGCGTCCTTACAGACTGGTTGTGCCATTACTGACTGGTTGCTCCATTACTGACTTGTTGCTTCCTAACTTTCTGGTTGGTCCATAACTGACTGGTTGCTTCCTTTCAGACTGGTTGCTCTCTTACTGACTGGTTGCTCCATAACTGGCTTGTTGCTCTCTTACTGACTGGTTGCTCCGTAACTGGCTGGTTGCTCCATTAATGACTGGTTGCGCCATTACTGACTGGTTGCGTCCTTACAGACTGGTTGCTCCATTATTGATTGGTTGCTTCCTTACAGACTGATTGCTCCGTTACAGACTGGTTGCTCCCTTACTGACTGGTTGCTCCGTAACTGGCTGGTTGCGCCATTACTGACTGGTTGCGTCCTTACAGACTGGTTGTGCCATTACTGACTGGTTGCGTCCTTACAGACTGGTTGCTCCTTTACAGACTGGTTGCTCCGTAACAGGCTGGTTGCTCCCTTACTGACTGGTTGCTCCATTACTGACTTATTGCTCCATCACCGTCTGTTTGGTCCCTTACTGACTGGTTGTTTCCTTATAGGCTGGTTGCTCTCTTACTGACTGGTTTCTCCATTACAGCCTGGTAGCTCTCTAGCAGGCTGGTTGCTCCCTCACCGGCTTGTTGCTTCCTTACAGACTGGTTGCTCCATTACAGACTTGTTGTTCCATCACTGTCAGGGTGGTCCTTTACTGACTGGTTGTTCCCTTACAGGCTGGTTGCTCCCTTACTGACTGATTGCTCCATTACAGACTGGTAGCTCTCTAGCAGGCTGGTTGCTCCCTAACCGGCTTGTTGCTTCCTTACAGACTGGTTGCTCCATTACAGACTTGTTGCTCCATCACAGTCTGGTTGCTCCCTTACTGACTGGTTGCTCCATTACTGACTTGTTGTTCCATCACTGTCTGGCTGGTCCTTTACTGACTGGTTGTTCCCTTACAGGCTGGTTGCTCCCTTACTGACTGATTGCTCCATTACAGACTGGTTGCTCCGTAACTGGCTGGTTGCGCCATTACTGACTGGTTGCGTCCTTACAGACTGGTTGTGCCATTACTGACTGGTTGCGTCCTTACAGACTGGTTGCTCCTTTACAGACTGGTTGCTCCGTAACAGGCTGGTTGCGCCCTTACTGACTGGTTGCTCCATTACTGACTTGTTGCTCCATCACTGTCTGTTTGGTCCCTTACTGACTGGTTGTTTCCTTATAGGCTGGTTGCTCTCTTACTGACTGGTTTCTCCATTACAGCCTGGTAGCTCTCTAGCAGGCTGGTTGCTCCCTCACCGGCTTGTTGCTTCCTTACAGACTGGTTGCTCCCTCACCGGCTTGTTGCTTCCTTACAGACTGGTTGCTCCATTACAGACTTGTTGTTCCATCACTGTCAGGGTGGTCCTTTACTGACTGGTTGTTCCCTTACAGGCTGGTTGCTCCCTTACTGACTGATTGCTCCATTACAGACTGGTAGCTCTTTAGCAGGCTGGTTGCTCCCTAACCGGCTTGTTGCTTCCTTACAGACTGGTTGCTCCATCACAGTCTGGTTGCTCCCTTAATGACTGGTTGCTCCATTACTGACTTGTTGCTCCTTCACTGTCTGGTTGGACCCTTACTGACTGGTTGCTCCATTACAGACTGGTTGCTCCATTATTGATTGGTTGCTTCCTTACAGACTGATTGCTCCGTTACAGACTGGTTGCTCCCTTACTGACTGGTTGCTCCGTAACTGGCTGGTTGCGCCATTACTGACTGGTTGCGTCCTTACAGACTGGTTGTGCCATTACTGACTGGTTGCGTCCTTACAGACTGGTTGCTCCTTTACAGACTGGTTGCTCCGTAACAGGCTGGTTGCTCCATTACTGACTTGTTGCTCCATCACTGTCTGTTTGGTCCCTTACTGACTGGTTGTTTCCTTACAGGCTGGTTGCTCTCTTACTGACTGGTTTCTCCATTACAGCCTGGTAGCTCTCTAGCAGGCTGGTTGCTCCCTCACCGGCTTGTTGCTTCCTTACAGACTAGTTGCTCCATTACAGACTTGTTGTTCCATCACTGTCTGGCTGGTCCTTTACTGACTGGTTGTTCCCTTACAGGCTGGTTGCTCCCTTACTGACTGGTTGCTCCATTACAGACTGGTAGCTCTCTAGCAGGCTGGTTGCTCCCTAACCGGCTTGTTGCTTCCTTACAGACTGGTTGCTCCATTACTGACTTGTTGCTCCATCACAGTCTGGTTGCTCCCTTACTGACTGGTTGCTCCATAATTCCACAGAATCCTCACATTATCAATCCCAGTTCAAATGTGTACTCTTAATTTGAGATTTAAATCTGTTTTTTTTTTCTCCATTATTGAACTTTAACTAGTATCTATTACGAGTAAAGGGGGTGTTCTAAAGTCCTGTTCCTAGAATGAGTGAGCTTGAAACCCCGGTTGATTCTCTCACCAAACCTGGTTTGGTTTTCGTTTGTGAATGTGCCACACACTGATGAACTCCTGAATCAATGGGAGGTCAGTCTCAACAGATGAGGACCTGGTGGAGCGTACAGAAATGTCTTTCCTGCTCCTCACGAGGTCAATGAAACCGAGAGCCTGTATTCACACGCTAACATCTATCTACACAGTATCAGCCGATAAATACAGAAGGACATGTTTCCATCTCTGAGCTTCTCTGTCCAAATCTCGCAGATGAAGTCCGAATTCTGACCCTAAATGCATCTTCAATTGAGAATAAAAGGTTTAATGTTGAACACATGGGCATGGAGCTATTGTCATATGAAATGTTGTCAGAGGTCTGCTATGGTGCAGCCTTTGTGGGGATGAGAAGGCGTTAGACACTTGCTGAGCCAAACTCTTCTTGAGGTCCTGTGGGTTAAAAGTTGGGTAGACTCAACTGTGCTCATGTGGACCTCACACAGGCCCAGAGACACTCCAGTGGACCATCAGACCAGTTTCACTTTGTATTCATTTGCTCAGAATAACTGTCTGGCTAAAGTGACACAAAAGGGTTGGATCTCTTTGTTAGTTAAAAAAAATGGATCAGTCTGGTACCATGTGATCAATCGATCCTGTTGGTTCTGAGCAGCGGTCCCCCAAATACCTTTAGATTCCTGTGGGAAGCTGTTTGATGGGAATCTGTTGATATGAGCGAAGTGATCACTGCCAATTTGCTGAAAGTGTCAAGTCTTGAAGCAAAGAACAAGTCTGTGTGAGGTCCAAAGTTTTCTAGAGAAACGTTTCACTTTGATGGGTTGTGCAGCTTCTGTCGTCCTACTTGCTCATTTCTTCTGGATTGTGTTCTCACCTTGACGGCGTCCACATCCGCCTTCTTTTGCTTTCTTCATTGTTTTATCTGACAGAAGCTCAGGACTGTGTTCAGTCCTGATCCATCAACCTCCCATTGAAGAGACCTGTCCCCTAAAATCCGGTTGGCTTGGCTGCTTTGATCTTTTCGTTATCCTGTGTGTTAATTGCATGTTAAGCAGGTCCATTTGGCGACAATCCACTGAGCTGTGTTCTGGAACATTGGTCCCCATCCCCTATCTACACGTTTTTCTGTTTTATTTGTAATCTGATTCTGAAGAAAGTTTTATTTTGGAAAACTGCTGGATTCTCTAGTACATCCTAGATTCTTTACGTGTGTAAAGTCGCGCGGTCTTGTGTTGAAAATCCATCTTGTACTTTCTTAAACTGCTAATTTGAAATCCCCAAGCTAGCAAAGTTGACAAAAGACAAACGTATTTGGAAAGTTTCTTTTGGCAGAAAAGATCCATTGAGGATTCAAAAAGGGCCTTTGACTTCAAAATAAAAGAGATCTCTATTTAACAGACACAAACCAGGAGTCTTTACTCCAAATATGGATTTATTGTGACAGTTGTTCCCACACACCGTAATAATAATGCCAAATATTCAGCAACCGGCTGTCTAAAGTTACAAGGATGCTGCTAATAAAGTTGTTCATACTGTGTATTCACATTTGTTAATATATTTAGTCATTGGCGCTCTCGCCTCACGGCGAGAAACCCTTGGTTCAAATCCTAGCTGGGCCCTTTCTGTGTGGAGTTTGCATGTTCTCCTCATGCATGCATCCGTTTGTGTGGCACTGTGACAGACTGGCGGTCTGTCCAGGGTGTACCCCGCCTTCGCCCAACAGCAGCCAGGTTTGGCTCTGGCAGCCCCGTGACCCTAAGAGGGATACAGAGGCTTAGTAGAACAGAACCGGGCCATGGCCTGAAAAAGGTTGGGGAGCTCCTTAAATGTCAGAGCGCTGAACGAAGCAAGTCCAGCAGACAAACCAAGTAGGTTCTCATATCAGTCAGACCAGGTACAGGTCAGTACAGGTCAGTTTGGCTGATGATGGTGCGCTCTTAAAAAAGACTAAAGTAGGCATGTTAGGTTTATTGCGTATTAACACTACTATTAGGGTTTCACAAGGTAGCACAGCCTCATAAATCTTCAACATCCTTCATATTGATTTAGGTGTGTGTAGTGTCTCCTGTACACAGACCATCTTCCATCTTCATCTCAATGTGTTCATTGCTTTTGTGTTGAAGGACATTGTCAGAGTTGTGTGTCATCCTGCTTTGATGAGCAATAGTTGACCACGATTCAGACATTCCTGGAGCTGTGTAACAGGAAAAGCATCTATGGATCACTCTTAAAGAAAGTTAACTATGTTTCACAGAACAATGTTTTCCATTTGATCATTTGGGCTAAAATATTTTAATGTGTTTTTCGGAGCACAAATGGCACTTTTAAAACAGAACATGTCATCCATACATCTATTTTAGAAACAGCCATCCTCAATTCATAGTCCAGTCCAATCGCAGACAGACTACAGTGAGAGAAGGTAATGGAAAAGGGTTTTGGTTGGTTAAATTGTTTTTTTTTGGGGTTTGTTTGTTTGTTTGTTTGGTTAAATCATTTTCATTGTACTGTAGTTTCAGTCAAACTAGTTCTTTAATTTGATGTCTGATTGGATTTACTCTCATGAGAAGTTAAGAAGTGTGTTAGCCACAGGTAAAACACGCTTTCTAAGCTCTAATCTTTTATTATTTTGATGTGGATAAAGTGAAATAGAGGTTTCATATTTATAATTAGTTCATCTTACAATGACCAAAGACATTTATTGGCCTCGCACTGAGTGTGTGTGTGTGTGTGTGTGTGTACGCCTGTAGATCCCGGACTCGATCATATCTCGTGGCATTCAAGTGCTTCCTCGAGATTCTGCCTCGTTAAGCTCCACCCCTTCCGAGTCACCGCGGGCGACACAGGCAACCTCCCGTCTTTCCACCGCTTCATGCCCGACACCCAAGGTACACACAAACCCGAGCAGAGGAGAATGGAAGCCGTGAGAGCGAATGTAGATGAACTGTACATTTCCTGTGTTGCTTTGTGGCGTCCATAAAGGAAGCAGCAGTTCAATGACAGCCGAAAGGAGAGGAAAAACCTGTACCCTTGCCAAAAAAGAATGAATGTGCGTCTACACTTTTTTATGGTTTAATTCCTTTTTTTTAACTTCCCGTTAAGGCTAGTTTGGTTCCAAGCAGAAACGTGAAACTCTCCATCAAATCTCCATTCGGCTGTGGAGTATTTACTCCAGCAATGATAGTTTCCCCAAACACCACAGGCAATCTCCCACCGTTAAAGGCACAAGAGCTGTCGGGAGCTGAATGCGACTTTGAGTTTCACAAAGCTGACACAACAATCTTCAGTTGTGGTACATTCACAAAAGTAACTGTTGCAATGATTGCACATCAAGAGATTGCAATGACAGCAGTGAGAAAACAGTTTTGCCAACTTTCTAAATAGATTTTATTTTTTTTTAGTATTGATCCTGATTTGATTTTATTCTTTTCTTTACTCGGCGTGATTGTAAAAAACAACCTGTAGTAGTTTACATGGTCTCTGGAAAATCTGATAACTGAGTGTAGTTGAACATTTGGAGTCCATCCAAGTGTAATGATTCCTCTACTGCAGCTGTTCAACGTCTGTTTGTGTTGTCAGAAATGATTGCATTGATTGACAGACGTGAACATTTTCCTGTATGCATCCAATAAAATGCTAACCCTTTTTTTTGCCTGTAAAGGTCCAGTCTCGGTGTGGCAGCAATGAGAACATCCTGAGAGCCAGTAAGTTCTGAACTCATGGACATCTTTGAAACGTGGCTTTGTGTTGCTTTTGTTTGTCTACGATCGTTACCCTTGATTGTGTGTGTGTGTGTGTGTGTGTGTGTAGGTCACAGTGCTGTTGACATCAGTAAAGTGGCTCGTCGTCATCGCATGTCTCCGTTCCCGCTGACGTCAATGGACAAAGCCTTCATCACTGTTCTAGAGATGACTCCTATTCTGGGAATCGAAGTCATTAACTACAGAGGTGAGTCTTCAGAGCTTTGTGTGTGTGTGTGTGTGTGTGTGTGTGAGTGAGTGAGTGTTATTTCATTTTAATGGTGAGTCCAAATCCTTACTCTTCCAGTGGCAGTAGTACATCTTTCTGGTGTCCTGGTTGGATATTTTGGTTGAGGTGTGCTAACTTACTGACTGGAATGAAGCAGATGCTTTGATTCTGTGATGGTCCCCCCACTTTTGAAAGTAGTGCACATGTTACTGGAAGCAGTGTCCCCCAACAGTGAAGGACAGGAGCATTTGATTACTTAGAAATCCATACGTAACAATAACTATAGAAGACCACGGTTTGAGCTACTAGAAAACAAGACAATGAAAGTACTTCAGTGGCAGCAGAGTCAAACGTACACACAGAAAGAACAACGCTGGGATGCTCTGGATTTTACTGCATGAAAGCAGTGGTTGCCTTGGACATGCCTCTAGATCTCGCACCCTGATTATTTGAGAGTTTTATTGACACATTTACAAAACTGAATGTGGAGAGATCTGAGTGTGATAATCCTAGGGTTGAACAGCTGCTGTTATCAGATAAAGGACCTGGGATTACTCTGTTGTCACGCTCAAAATCAAGAAATCAGATCAGGATCAGACATGTGACGTGCATGGAAACGGGCCGATGCTTTGATTCTGAACAGTTAAGATGCTGAAAACACCGTTACATTTGGTTACAGTTTAAAATGTCACAGGAGTAGTCAACGACTTCTAAAACGCAGTTGATGCTTTAGCTGAAAAGCATTTAAAGAACCCCTCTGATGAAAATGCTGTTTTTGGTGTTTGCAAAAGGTTCTTGTGTCATTTTTCAAGACAATTAAGCTCAAAATTACATTTTTGAGTCCTTTTTTTGTTGTTCAAATCATTGTGAATCAGGAGCAGACGAAAAATTGCAGTTTGAAAACATTATTTCTGACATAGAAAGTACACTGTGCGGGGCCACAAGCTCCCTGCTCTGCTCCATTCTGACTCATCCACCTGCAGACAAATAGATCCATGTACATGATCCTGTTTTCCTCGGCTGAGCTGGAATCTGGATCTAAACTGTACAGCTGCATAGATCCAATATTGCTCCCCATTTTTTGTTGCACCAATAATGTTAGGTTGGGGTTGTAAGGGGGTGTGGGAGAGCATGTGAACAGAGAGCTCTCAGCAACGGGAAGTGAGTCTTTATACATGCAGGGAAATGGAGACTTTACTCACACATGCTCAAAAGAAAATCACAGAATAAAAATAAGAAATCCAAAGTTTGATCTTTTGAGTAGACCAGAGAAATCTAGAGATGTGTGAGCCTGATGAGCAGACAGAGGAGCGGTGATGAAGACCATCGTGTGTGTTTGCAGATGGTTTGGGTCGGGTGCTTGCTCAGGACATCTACGCCAAAGACAACCTCCCTCCCTTCCCCGCCTCGGTGAAGGACGGATACGCGGTGCGCGGTGAGTCCAGCTGCAGCAAACATCTGCACGTGTTTCTGCATCGCCTTCACGCTCGGACCTGCCGAGCAGCGGAAGCCGGGAACCTTCCTCTGACTTTCACGGTTGTGTTTGTGGCTGACCTGCAGCTGCTGACGGCCCAGGAGACCGCTTCATCATGGGGGAGTCGCAGGCCGGACAACAGGTCAGCTCCTGCACAGAAGACGCCCACGGTTACTATAGGATGTAGCTGAATGATGACGAACCCCCCCCAGATTGGTTAAACTTTTTAACATCTTAATAACATTTTGGTTCAAGAAGAACTTCTCTGCTCTCAACAAGTTAGGGTTATAGTTGTTTTACGTGAGCGCTTCCCCTCTGTGGTCTGAATTTTAAGAAGGAACACCACTTTCATCAGTTTGATATTTATCCCCCTTGATATTAAGACAATAATAAAGTCCGGCCCAAATAACAAACCTTGACCGTGTCAATAGCGGGAGTTTCCACCGTTTGCTGCGATGACAGCTTGACAGCAACGTCTCCTGCTCCTCACCAGACTCATGGTGTTGCTCTGAAGCAAACTTTCAGTCCTCCACAAGTGCCACACGGAGTTCTACCAGGTCACTTTGGGTCGGGTCAGCTGGTCCCAGACGTGCTGTATGGGGTTCAGGTCAGAGGTCATTGCTGGCCGTACCATATGAGGATCTCCCACTTCCCAAAGTCAAGCCGCGACAATTCTGGCACCATGTGGGGGAGCATCATCATCATCCGTGAACAGAAAGTTGGGGGTGTTCTGGTGGAATTGAGGAAGGATGATGGTTCTGTGATGGATCTGAAGTACAGTGGGGCAAAAAAGTATTTAGTCAACCACCAATTGTGCAAGTTTGTAAATTAAAACTCTCCCACAAAAAGTCCATAAAAGACACAGAAACTACACAAGGTTCTGCCTCACAACAGCATTAACCTTCAGTGTTTTCATTTGTTTTAGGCAAAAGTGTTCTATGAGTGTAAAATCTACTTCATGAAGACTCCGATCTTTTAGTTTGGATTACAATTAAACCGTTTTGAAACCTGTTTTATTGGAATTCTTTTGTGGCTTGAGTGCAGCTGAAATGTTTCCAGGTTTGAGGTTTTTTTGATGTGGACGTGTGTCTCTGCATGTTCATGCGCAGCCCACACACACTGTGATGCCGGGTCAGGTGATGAGGGTGACGACCGGCGCTCCCATCCCCTGTGGAGCCGATGCCGTGGTTCAGGTTGAAGACACGGAGCTTCTGAGGGAGTCTGAGGATGTAAGGACCTCCTCTCTGAGCTTCTCCTTGTGTTGGTGCACAGCTGTGGAGGCGTGCGCCTCGCTGACTGCCCGTCTGCCTGTTTTAGGGCACAGAGGAGCTGGAGGTGAGGATTATGGTCCAAGTGCGGCCCGGACAGGATATCAGGTGAAGTGGAAAGGAACAGAAGTCAAAGTGTGTCAGAACATCAGGAGGTGATGGTGTTGCTGGAATTTGGAGCAGACAAAAACTTCCTCTGAATCTTTTCTGCCTCCTTCTTCCACCTTGCTGCTTCCTTCTACCTCCTCTTTTCCTTTCTACCTCCTTCTGCCTCCTATCTTCTCCTTTCCGCTTTGTTCTACCTCATCTCTACCTCCTACTGCCTGGTCTCTTCTCTTTTCAGCCTCCTTCTACCTCCTCTCTGCCTGCGCTCTGCCTCCTGCCTCCTTTCAGTCTTCCGCCTCCTTCTTTCTGTTTCATTCTGCCTCCTGTCTTTTCTTTTCTGCCTCCTCTCTATTCTCCTTTCTGTTTTCTTTTGCCTCTTCTCACGTTCTCTTTGTTAAACTTTCACGACAGAAGTTTATATAGAAAGTTCTTGGATTTGTAAAAAATATTTTCCTCTTGTGATGGACCAAGATGTCCAACTCTGGTGGTGATGTGGATTACATAACCTTGAAAGAAAATCTGAATAGAAGTGTGCACATATGTGTGTGTGTCTGTGTGTGTGTAGGCCGATTGGACACGACATCCGGCGAGGCGAGTGTGTTCTGGCTAAAGGCACTCATATGGGCCCGTCTGAGATCGGCCTGCTGGCCACAGTGGGAGTGACCGAGGTCAGCGTCCACAAGTTCCCCGTGGTGGCGGTGATGTCCACCGGAAACGAGGTACTCTGGCGGACACAAAACTCTCTCAGCTCTGCTTCCCAGTCAGAATACCGACGTCCTGTTCTCCTCGTAGCTCCTGAACCCAGAGGACGATCTCCACCCAGGAAAGATCCGGGACTCTAACCGCTCCACTCTGCTCGCCACCATCCAGGAGCACGGATATCCCACCATCAACCTCGGCATTGTGGGAGACAAGTGAGACCAAACTGTCACGTTACCACACAGAGTATGCTAAGATAAAAGCTCGTTCCACCTGTAAATTTACATAAATATGTAAACTATTTTGTTTAACCCCATACATGAAAATGGCGATCCTCAGATCAAAGTAAAATCCTTGACCTTGAGTCTGGAGGAAGAGAAGACTTGAGAGACGTTCGCACCAAGCCTCCTCCAACTGTAGGCGGCGATGCGCTAGTAAACAGCAGATAGAAGAAGCCCCTCCCTGCTTGTGCAGTGTCAACACCATGTGCTAAATGCGCGTCACATGCCCGGTGTGTACGGGCTGCTGGTCGTCCACTGAGAAGGTTTTTTTGGTCTTTATTAACTTTGTTTATTGAGCATTTTACATATTAACAGACATACAGAGTGTAAATGGTGTATACTTATGTAGCGCCTTCCTACCTACAAGGCCCAAAGCTTTACAGTCACAGTACAGTCCCATTCACCCAGACACACACACATTCACACACTGGTGGCGGCTCCGCTGCCAAACACAGGCGCCCGCCTACCACCAGAGGCAAGGTGGGGTTCAGTGTCCCAACGCATCGACTCATGGGCGTGCAAGGTGGGAATCGAACCTGCAACCTTACGATCATGGGTCGATGCTCACTAGATTGTTGAATATAGACCACAATGCATTGCGTCAGAACAATTTTTGCCAAAAACAATGTAATTAAATGTATTTTTTTAATAAGCGATCAAAGTCTTTATATTCAGAGCACAGTTGACTCATAAATAATCATCCCAAAACGCTCATATCAATTAATTCTAACTTTGTGAAATCGATGACGTCATATCCCGTTTAAAAAAAAAAAAAAAGGAGTGAGCATGGTGTCCAAATTACTTTTAAAATCCAGGGCACTATATTGTTTTTTAGTAGTTAGGGTGGGAATTGGGACAGAGCTTATGTCTTCTTCTGGTCCACTGATTTGGATCAGGTCAAAGGTCAGAGAGGTTTTGGAGCTCTTGCTGTGTCCTCAGATGACTTTGCTGCTTTCCTTTTTGTTTCCTGGTTTGTCAGAAGTGATTTTTCTGAGAAAATAAGTTTAAGGCTTTTATGAGCTGTGAACTAAAATGATTGGAATCCCCCGGGGGCCTACAAACTGCTGAGGGGTTTTTCATTTGCACCGATTAGAAAACATCTGGAGACGTTTGAGCACAGATGTGAGTGAGGCTCAGAGGAGCTCCATCTGGAGAACCACTGATCAGCTGAGGTTCTCACCAACAGCATGTCTCGGTTCCCCACAGCCCTGACGACCTGCTGTCGGCTCTCCACGAGGGGATCAGCCGCGCTGACGTCATCATCACCTCAGGGGGCGTGTCCATGGGAGAGAAGGTAGAAGCGCCTCATTGATCTTTCGTGCGGTTATGTGAATCTTTTGGTTGGACTCTGCAGCATGAACTCTAATCTGTGCGCTCATCAGGACTACCTGAAGCAGGTGTTGGACATCGACCTTCACGCTCAGATCCACTTTGGACGAGTCTTCATGAAGCCCGGGTGAGTTCCGGGAGAAGATCTGGTCTTCTGCCCGTCCCAACTCCAACATTCAGATGTTTCCTGTTTCAGGAGAGTTCTGAAAGTTCTGAGGACGGTCTGTTGGGCTGGACTCATATAAAAGTCTGAGGTTTGAGTTTGATCTTTCTGACTCCGTTTCTGCTCCAGGCTCCCCACCACCTTCTCCACTGTGGACATCGATGGAACCCGGAAGCTCATCTTCGCTCTTCCAGGTGCGCCGCCGCCCGTCCTGCTCAGTACAACCCTCACGGATGTTCTTGTGGGGATGTTTGTGTGTGTGTGTTTGTGTGTGTGTGTCAGTCAGATTAGATAGAGAGGAGGTAGCACCAAGGCCTTCCTTCAGTCAGTCAGTCAGTCAGTCAGGTTCCTTGGCACATGGACCATTCACATAACCTTACCTGAATAAACCTGAAAGAGACGGTCATCAGAAATCTGCCTGCCACTGACCTACAGGGATTTCATCTTCTTTTGTTTTGCTTGGTTTTCTCTGTCGGTTCTGACGGGTTCCCACACACCACAGCTGTCTGTTCTCCTGCAGTGGGGACTCACTCTGGGTTTGGGCTGAAGCGGGTCGCCATGGAGATAAATCTGAAACCTTTAGGTTGAACTGTGTGGACTCGTTTCAGGAAACCCGGTGTCGGCAGTGGTGACGTGTAACCTGTTCGTGATTCCTGCTCTGAGGAAAATGCAAGGCATTCTGGACCCACGGCCCACCATTATAAAAGCTAGAGTAAGACGCATGCGTACGCACAAACACCCCTTCCTCTCTTTTTACACACTCACACACACACACACAGACGGCTCTCTACATAATCACAAACGATCAAAACTCAACACGTTTTTAAAAACCTCTGATTCCTTCAAATCTCCAAGCAGCTTCCACAGAGCCGGTCTTTGTTGACATCGCTCTGCTTCTCAGCGGTTTCTGTGTTTGCGCCTCTGTTCTTCATCGGCACTCAGAGCAACTGGAGAACTCAAACCTGTTCTTGGTGTTTAGCTCTCCTGTGACGTGAAGCTGGACCCCAGACCCGAGTACCACCGCTGCATTTTGACCTGGCACCATCAGGAACCTCTGCCCTGGGCCCAAAGCACAGGTACACATGTCCTCACAAGAAGGCGCTCGTCCCGTTTTTATGATCTATCCTGGACTTTTGTTAGTGATGAAGACACTCAACTGACCTAAAAACAGCTGCTCTGCCGGGTTTGAGATCCTGGTGGGGACTCATTCTGACCACAAGGGGGCAGTCAGCCGTCCCTAACAGAGCTTCAGTCCTCACCTCTCTTTTCAGTTTCCTCTCTGTGGAAGATTTTTTTTTTCTATTCAAAACTTTATTGAATGTAAAATTCAATACAAAACAATGTTAAACAGTAAACAGGAACCTCTCTGTGGAAGAGTGCTGCTGACAGAGCTGAAATCAGAAATGTTCAGACTTCCTAAAGATTCAAGGATTTGGCGTGTTATCTGGAACACGTTTCTGTTATTCTGGGTCCAATTTAGCCTGAACCTTAAGAAAGAAATGTCACTTTTGTTTCATGTAAAGACCCACACCAATGAAAATGGTGTTTTTAACATGTTTTTGTAGCATTTTTCAGATGGTGGAGGAAGATTAAAGATTAAAACTACATATCTGAGAATGTCTTTATTCAAATCATGGTGAATCAGGAGCAGAATAACAAAAATGCTGTTTGAAAAAGACCTCCTTTGTGATGTCACAAATGCGCTGGCGGGCCACAGGCCACCTGCTCCATTCTGATGGAGACAAATAGATCCATGGATGTGTTTGTTTTCCTCGTCTGAACTGGATTCTGGATCAAAACTGTGCGGCTTCCATATTGCTCAATTGCATTAGCGTTGGACTGCTAATGCTAGCTTGGGGGATGTGAGGGGCTGTAAGCTCGGGGGGGGTGCATGCAAGCAAAAGGATGATGAGAGGGTCATCGGCGCCAGCGGTCCTGCCTGCAACTCAGAGGTGAATTTCTGAGGAACTCCCTCTGCTCTGCAGAAACTATGTCCTGGAAAACAGCAAGTTTTTTTTTTTTAGCATAATGGTAATTACAATTTTTAAAATAAATCAAAAGATGAACAGAGTGGGACTTGGAAATGAGCCACCTGACCCCAGTCAATAGCTGCCTATGGCAGTAGACGCAGCCTTCACCATCTCCCAGAGCGGCAGGACTCAGTCGACAGACTGACATCACCTGACCTTCCCTCAGCCGCACAAACTAGAGCAGTGTTTTTCAACCTTTTTGGAGCCACGGCACACTTTAACTTTGACAAAAATCCTGCAGCACACCAGCATCCAAAAATAAATAAAAAAGGAAAAACTCATAGTCTGTATTGATCTACAGTCCCTCTGCAATCTCGCATGTTTTTTTGTGATAATTGTGGCAGAAAAAGCTGGAAGTTGCAGCTGTTTTTTTCCTAAAAGATGTATTAAAAGTTAAGTTAGAAGGTTCAAAAACTGTTTGATGTGTGTTCGTTGTTGTTTCAAGACGTTAAGAGGAGAGACTCATTGTGCGCTAAGTCAAGACACTGTCACTTTAACCCAATGCATCATGGGAGATGTAGTGCAAAAATCCGCCGACCGCAGACAGACTCTCTTCTCTGAGCTTCATTGTTTTGTTCACTTGTTCCACGGTCTGACACCGGATTCTGTGTTAAGCTACATCGCTAAAGACGAGCTTTAGCTGGTATTTTTGTTAGAACTGAGAGACTTATGAGCTAAATCGAAACAAGGAAGTGAAGACTTTAACCACTTCTGATTGGTCAGACTGATGACGTGTGATTAAGCCTCCAAGAATGATTGGTGGAGACAGTTAAAGGGGCGGGACTTTTCCTAAAACAGCTGAAGCTACGGCTAAATCGCGGTACCGTCATTCTTATCAAAATGTCCTTAATAAAACCAAATAAACACAAAGAAAAAAGTATTTTATGATCTTTCATATTCCTAATTTCTCAGTGTTTTATCAGGGTTTGTTTGGATGAACAAAGAGCTGAAATCCTGGAAATGGAAAATGTTTTTAGATCAGTGAATGAGGGCAATTTCCCACGGCACACTGGTTGAAAAACACAGAACTAAATGAAGGAAATGATGAAGAAGCTGCTGCTTTGAGCTGATCACGCCCAACCCAGCAGTTCTTCCTTATCAACCATCTGTTCTCCTGATCAATGAAAGCTGCTGTGAGTCATAAGAAGCCGCTCAGCTCTGCTCTTCACAGATTTGTATAGAATAAAACAATGTTGAGCTGGATGTATCCCTTGTGCTATCTTGTGGGGTCCAGATGACCCCCACTGGGGTCATCTGGACCCCACAAGATAGCACAAGGGATATTTGGGAACAGATTATTTTTTTTCTATTTAGGGCGAACAGATGCACCAAAGCAGCGGGATCGGTGCGGAAACGCACCGAAACGTTAAGACGTCTCTGTCTCCGCAGGCAACCAGGTGTCCAGCAGGCTGATGTCGATGCGCAGCGCCAACGGCCTGCTGATGCTGCCCCCCAAGACGGAGCAGTACGTGGAGCTGCACAAAGGGGAGGTGGTGGACGTGATGGTCATCGGGCGGCTATGATGCAGGTGGGAGGGGGCCACGCGCCCGAGCGCACGCGCCCCCGGCTTCTTCTCGAACGCTAACGCGCGCGCCAACGTGTCTGTCTCCGCAGACTCACGCGTCGTTTGGTTGCCACGGCAGCGCCAGGACATCCTGATGGGACGAGATATGGGTGGGGGCAGGAAGTGATGCATGTCTATCTGGTTGCCATTCGCTGTGATGTCATATGCAACAGCCAATCGGAGCCAGCGCAGGCCGAGTCCTCTCTGCTTTGAGCAGATCACTGTATTTCAATGAAGAAAAAATAGAGAAAATATGAGATTTATTCTGTAATATTATTATTATTATTATTATTATTATCCTAATGATGAAGATCAATATTCTAAGTTATTCTATTTATTATTAATATCATTCTGGTTCTGATGGTAGTACTCATGCCCCTTTCTCCTCTTCAGTTTGTGCGATTTTCCCTGGTAGGTATAAAAAGTATTTTCCCTTCCTCCACTCCTTTTTTCTCCTCTTTCTCCTCCCGCACCTCTGGCATTTTCTATCAGACATAGAAAAAAAAAAAAAAAAAAGAAAAGTTTCACTGTAGTGGTACCAAGTAGAATTTTTTTTTTTTTTTTTGTGGAAACAAATTCCAGGATTGTTTGTATATTTTTTCTATTTTCGGTCCAGTTTCCTCTGCAGAAAAACCAATCGTCCAGAGAGACACAAACTCTCAGTGAAAGCCATGAAACTCCTCCGGGTGGAGCAGCGGGAGGCGGGGCTGCGTCCCGCCGTCTCGCTGCCGGTGGGGGCGGGGTTTCTGGCCTGACAGTGCGGCCGAAATGGAACGCCGCCTTTTTGTCTGCTGTGATTCGGTGTCGTGTCGGAGAAGGCGGCGCCGCTGTGACGCCTTGTTCATGTTCCACGTGCCAAGTTACTTCTCCAAATTCAAGCTTTTTCTGGTTGACCTTTTCTAAGATCAGACTGGCTTTGGTCTACGTGTTCTCACTGCAATGAAATCCCATGAAGCTGGATCGTCTCGCAGCTCTTTCCGACTTTGACCTTTAGTTACCAAACTGACCTCTGGTGCTCTTTGAAAGATTCCAGCACAAGTTATCCCCTCCAGATCTTTCCTAATGTCTTTTGAATTGTTGAAATCTGTTTTTATCACAGGCAAAAGTGAAACCCTTCATGTCTAATGAGGCCAATCCACCATTCCAGACTCCTGTTATGCCACAGAGATGTGCTGCAGACTTTTCTGTGGTAATTTAGAATAAATATAAACACAGCAGCTCCAAGAACCCAGATCAGTTTACAAATATGACTAACAAAAGTCAGATTTCATAGTTTATCAATTCTGAAAAGATTCAGGATATGTTTGTCATGTCAACACAGGGATAAAACTGAATTTGTGTCTCCGGCCAGCCAAAAGGGAAACTGTGTTTGAGACTGAACAAAAGCTACAAATTCACTAAAGTCCCACTCTGATCATCTTCTCATCTATTTTTAGTGATTTTTTTAAATTATGATGATGCTGTTTCTAATCAAAATCAAAAAAACCCGGGTTGTTTTCTGGGACATAGTTTTTGCAGAGAAACTATGACATAAGACATTCTCATCAGTTGTAGGCAGGACGGTTGGTGCGGAGTAAGCTCACCCCCATTTCCCATCATCCCTTGAATTGCATGCTCTCCCACCAGCTTACAGCCCCTCACAACCCCGACTTTACATTATTGGTACAACAGAAATGGGGAGCAATGTCAGATCTATCCAGCTCAGATCAGAGTAGAGCGGAGCAGGGAGCTTGAGCCCCCCCAGCTTTTTTTTTTATATATTACAAATAAGATTTTTTTTCCAACAGCACTTTTTTTCTGCTCCTTATTTGAAACGATTTGAACAAAGAAAAACTCACAAATACAACTTTAAGGTTAATTTTCTTTATAAATGTCCTCCATCATCAGAAAAACATGTTCAACACCTTTTTCATCGGAGTGGGGCTTTAAGAATCCTAAACTTACAGCTTGAGATTTTGCCCTCTACATAAAAACAGATAGAAGAAATGTTTAATTCAAAACAAATAAAATATTCTAAAATAAATGTTTTATTATTACATCAGTTGAGAAAGACATTTAACTATTTGATTATATTTTCTACAACATAGCTTTTCTTACAATATTGTTTATAAAATGAATATACATAATTATCAAATATAGCTATATTTATGACAATATACCAAATAATTATTTATGTTGCGATACTTGTATAGAATTACTGTGAGGACAAGTTAGCTCAAAAGTCTGGTTACATTATCCTAACTGTTCACACATCTTACGTTTGGATTTATAATTCTAATTATTGTGTTATTGTTACTATTGAAAAAATATCCACAGACTTCTATTGGGGGGTGGGCTACCTTTAGAGGCCGTATCGTTCCATTTTATGTCTGTTTTACCGTTTATACTACGATTAAACTTTGATTATCATCTTGAAGTTTTGAGGGTGGTGCCTGTTGGCTCACTGTGCAGAGGCAGAACCCTCTGGTCTGTTCATGCAGGGGGAGTTTTGTATTTTGCATGTCAGGTGAAACTGTTGTACCTTTGAGAACTCTGCGAATGACTCCATAAACCGTCGCCCCAAAGCAAAACCAAAAAAAAAAAAAAGAAGGGAGAGGAAAATTACTGCCAAACTGTTTTGGCTTAAAGAGAACAGTGAGGTTTTCCTCATCTCCTCTGTGTTCACACGTGACAGAAAATGCTGTTTGTCTGCAAATATGACGGTGAAAATACATAAAACAGTGCATTTTACACATTTGACGTTACATATCATATTTATTTGCACGTTGAGATGAAAAAAACCCACCATCTTAGGTTTTGTCGAAGCCTTTTAACAGAAAAAAGTAAAAAATAAACTGCATCCACTGCTGCCTGTAATAAATGACCTATCAGTGTAAAGGCTGTGTCACACAGCCACTGTGTACATTTTGGTCATACGTCAGTGTTTCCCCTGCGGATTCGTCTTTCACTATTCGCGTTTTTACGTATTCTCAGATTTTTTTTTCCAGTCCCATGACTCCTCTGGCTCATCACAAAAACTAAGACGCTCGTCTGAGACTTTTGCATCCAAGGGAGATGCTGCGGGGCAGGAGGGGAGTGGAGATAAGAGGCACGCCTGCCTGTCGGCCTCCTTCCGGGTTGCTAAAGAATATTTCGACGCTATTCCCACCGGTTCCTGAATCGCTGTAACCGAAGTTTGTGCTCCTGCGTGGAGAAGTGGCATCAACTGACTCAGAAGAGGCCTGAAAATACCCTGGTTGCTGAGGGAGATAATCGCAGATGATGAATGATGGATGAAACCGGCCTCTTCTGGGGAAAAAAAGATGACCTCTCTGACTTCACTGATGAAGCACGGACTCCTGGTTTTAAGGCACAAAGTGACAGAGAGACACTCCTATTGTGCGTTATAACGTACGCTGCAGTACACAACTCTGAATGGAAAAAGCTCCTTATGTTGAGCAATATTCCAATCTTCATTGATGAATGTTTTACAACGCGTCAGAAGTGTTTCTGAAGGGTTTTGGATGAGTGCGGATGGGTGACGGGCATTCTTAGGCCGCAGGGGGGGGGGGGGGGTGGCTCTCCGTATTCGGGGGTTTGGCGTGTTTGCCGGGGTCAGGGACCAGAGACACCCGTGAATACTTTACGTGGAAAAAGTGAGAAACATTGTTGGCTTTTACGTGACATTTTCACAGATGCGTCACGGATGAACCACGCAAAGAACACGTAACTGTAACATGTCAATGTAAAAGCCACATCTGGCCAAAAATTCACGTGTGAAACATGTAAATTCAGCATGACACGAGCGCCGTCTACGCCATATAAAAGCCGCACATCGATGGCACATCCATGAAAAGTCTGTTAGACATACGTGGAATTTGCATATGCATCTAGCAAAAATTGTGCACAATTACACAAGGTTTATGTACAAATTGCATATAAACTACGTACAATATGTGTAAATCGCGTAATTCTCAACTAACCAAAAATTTTGAACAACTCAAAACTGAATTCAAGTTAAGACCCTCGATGGTCATCTGGGCACGTCAAAGAATGACAAACGCAAGGAACACTTATGAACTGTGTATATCACAGCAGACTGAAATAGATGAGAAATGCACAAAATGTACGTAGCGGCCTTAAATTGAGTTTGCTGTCCTCAGAGCCATGAATGTTCATCTCTGGAGCATCTCAGAGATGTTGCTTCTTCTCTTTACAGCTGCTCAGACACAACTGGGCCTGCTGCTGCTCTACTGCCCCCTTGTGGCTGCCTCTGTCCTGTCTGTGGCACCCCAAAGTGCTCACTAACTCAGGCGCACGCTGGTCTGAAAACTTTATTTACTGCAAAAACACAACGTTATAGTTGGATGTTCTATACAAAAAAAACAACAAACAAATCTCCTTCTTAGTCTCTTTTGGCATAAAAGGTTCATTTTTCAGCATTAGTTCTGCAGTCTGAGCTTTATGGGATTTATTGACATTGAGAAAACTAGACTTTTTGTGGTTAAAGAACGTTGAAAAACACCACAAAAGAAAAGAAAATCAGTGGGAAAGTATGAAGAGCAATAAGTGAAATAATAAATGTGGATGAAGGCAATTAAAGAGTGATAATGGGAGATATTTTCGTTGTGATTTCTTTCTTGTGTTTTTATGTATAAAAATCGTGTCATCCAGAAACCTTGTCTTAAATATTTCAGTTTTTTCCTGAAAACTATTAATTTTTTTTGTTTTTGTTACTGCTAGTGCTGTTAAAAGCTGGGATAAGAATTTTAAAAAATTAAAAAGAATGTTTTATAAAGGAAAGATACTTCCGAAACAAGAGATTCCTGAAAATAATCCTTTTAACATAAAGTTTAATTGCCTTTCCTCATTTCATTATTTAGGAGTAACTCTTCTTCATATTCTTTGCGCTTCAAAGCGTTCCTTATGTTTCCTGAACTGAACAAACCGGAACTTTTTGAATGAGTTGTGATGCGTTGATAACATTCCCAGCTTGGAGAAAAGATGACATCGCTCATGTCGCATTCAGGTGCTCTTAAACTACACTGTGTGTATGCAGCGGCGGTCGTGTCCAGGTGCTTCTCCAGGTCAAAAGCATCAACGCACTTCAAGGCTGTGAAGGAGAACTTGTTGCAGAAAGTCCCACAAAAAAATCTTCATGCATTCAGAAAAAGAAAAACTGATTTTTTCCTGGCAAATGTCTGTCCTGACCCTGAAAATCTGTGAAAAAAAAGAAAATAGTCTGTTTTTTTGGTGAAGAAAGACAGAGATTTCTTCTCGTATCCCTACTCATGGTTTCGTTTGAACTTTGTGTGGCACTTCTGGGATTCTGACAAAATGCTGAATGGCTTCATTTGTTTTTAAACTGTGAAAAGTTTGGTTTCGGTTCTGTGAGTCCGTAAGTGATCCTGTGATTTCCTACAGCCGGTGCCAAGCGTGCTGGCGGGTCAAAGGTCGGGTGCTGCCTTCAGTTCAGTCTCCTCTGTGGGAAAACCGGGAGCTGCTTTTTGTTTCATCCTTTGCTTCTGGAGGTGTCAGTCAGCTGGTGTCAGTATTTATCTTCTGGATGAACCGAAGGCCGCATCAGCTGTGAGCTTTGACCTTCACCTTCCTCTGCTGTCTTTTTTCTGCCCCTGCTCTTCTTTTCAGACCTGTAGGGGGGGGGGGGCACACCTTTCTCTTTGGGCAGGTGTGACGTTAGGCGAGCCTCTGGGAGGCTGATGGAAACTTTTATCGTTGATGCGTAATCTCCAGCGCTGACGTGCCCTTCTTATCTGCTGTAATGTAGAAACTTCCTGGTTACCTCAAATGCACCTCAGCGAGCGGACATCAAAGTCGCGTTCGTGTGTCCAAAAAAAGAAAAAAAAAGTGGAAAATTGTGAGCTGCCAGCACCTGCCCAAGAAGAACCACTCAAACCCTTCGGAGTGAAAGAAGCAGGTTAGAGTGAAACTGCCTTTGTACTGAGTGAACGGAGTCACACCGCACACATGATCAACTATGACCAGCACTAATGAAGCAATGACAGCATTCTGCCACCACTGTACAAACCTACGGGGAGGATGCTTTTGTTTCCTGTAAAGATGTTAGTGAAACTGAAGATGAATTAAAGATAATCCTGATTATTCTGTACACTCTGTCTCCCAGAGTCTCTTCTTCTCACGAGCTCATAGAAACCACACAAACATGAGCAATCTTCAAACCGAAAGGCTTACCAACACAAGGGTTGGAGGAGGTAATGTCATGTGTAGATAATCTTGGTAGGAGTTTCATACAAATATAAATACTTTGTGAGTAAATAAGTAACATACCGGTGCTGCATTCAAGGACCTTTGTGTTGGAGGTCAAAGCTTAATCGTTTTTTGTTTTTTGTTTTTTTTCTCACTTCCTTAAGTTTAAAGCACAAGACACTGCAGTTAAGGTGAGTCTGCATTTGTGTAAAGAAAAAGCAAACTTAAAAGTTAGAAACTTCAAATTGGGGTTTATTTTTAAATATGTTTTTACAAATGACGTTAAAATTTCCAAAGATTTAGAGTGTGGGGAAAAAAACGAATTTAGTCTTAAAAAATAACACTTTTTCAAAAACCTTTTAATTATAAACATTTTTTATCCTCATGAATATGTTTATTTTATAAAAATTCCCATGTTATATATATATTTTTTGTTTTAGCTTGTTTTCTGTTTAGTTTTACTATTTTTTATTTTCTAAAAATATTGAATACTTTTTTTTTTATTAACAAAGAAGATGTAATGGAAGAGAAAAAATGATTAAATCAAAATGAAAGGGTTTAAGGAGTGTACAAAAAAGAATAGTTTCTTGTTTTCGTTACCAAATAATATTTAATCTTTATTTTTTAAACCACAATTTTAGTTTATTTGTATTTGCAGTTTTTAAAACTTTCAAAAAAGTTAATTTTCTTTTAATTGTGATTTCTTTGTACTTCATTGCACACTTTTTATCCCAGAAATTCTTTTCACTAATGGAAAAATGTGATTTTAAAGAGAAAATGAGAAAAATGCTGGTAAATAAAGTTCCAATATATACATTTAAAAATACATTTAAAAAAACGTGAAAAAAAACGTGAAACATAAGCACAGACTGGTGACCTCTCCAGGGAGTCCCCTGCCTTCGCCCACAGGTGGCCGGGATAGGCTCCGGCAGCCCCGTGACTCCAAAAGGGAACAAACTGAAGAAGATGAATGAAAGCACGCGTTAAGTTTAGTGCAACAGCTAAATTAAAGGAAGGTCGATGTTTTAATGTAAAATGTAAACGAGGATTTGATTGGTCGAAGCCAAATTCCCTTTATTGTCTCATCCAATCAGCGTGAGCCTTATCTCGTGGATGGCATGTTAGTCCCTCCTCCCACCGCAGTTGGGACTGACAGACGGAGGAGCGGAGGGAGGGATGTCTCCACTGCGGATCAGCAAGCAACAAGTGTGTTAGAATGAAACTTTAAACAAACCGAATTCGCAGTCAAGTTCACAACTATTCGGATACAAGTTCGAGGTTTCCGGTTGGATGTAGCGGTGTTGAAGCAGCAGGCAAGCGGCGCGGACTCTGAGGTGAGTGGTCCCGTGTTTTCCCCCGGTCTCTGAGGCGGCTGGCTTTGTTATCAACAGGTGCCGCTAGCATTTAGCCGCTAACGTTAGCTTGGCGTCAATTTGTGGAATGAGTCATCGTTTGCTCCGTAAGGGTCGGCTCGTCCACTCGGAAACACGCGGAATCGCAGTGAGGAGACGCGGAAAGCCGCCTCGGCGTCTCCCGCTGACTCTGAAGGCGTAAGTTTGCGGTGAAGCCGCTCTCGGGGTTAGCTTTCGGGCAGCTAGCTGTCACTCCAGCCGTCAGTGGAGCTGGGGTTTGATGAAACGGTCACTCCGAGCCCGAACCTTCACTCTGGCCTTCCTTCTGTCATCTGGCAAACTCCACGGCGTAAACTCTGACTATACAGCAACTTTAGTCTGTATATGGTACCAATTTTGGTTGACTTTTTTATCTTTGGATAACAGGTTTTTCAGGATGCTGACTCAAGTTTGACTCAGCAGAACTCAGCCTGATTCTTGTGTGTGTTCGTTTTTATTTATGTATAATTGGACACAGTGTTGGGTAAACAATTGATTACTTGAATGTATTCAATGAAATTTAAATTAAGTTGCTTTACTCTTTCTCCAATTAAAAAGTAATTCACTACTACTTTACCTTTTCCTACTCGCATTCAAATTCTCAAAGGAATAAATCTGGGAAAAAAATTGATCTCCTTGTAAAATCCACCAAATAGAAACATGGAGGCAATCGTGTTTATTTAAATCACCACCTCATTAAATTCACCACATGAACATGAGGAAATGTACACTGTAAAGTAGCCTACATGGTGTAGAGACGGGTTGCTCATTGACACTAGGGCAGTGGAAAGCAGTTCATCTCCAGGACATAACCTGAAATGTTTTTGCCTTTGTTTTTCAATAAGGAAATAATTGGAACACCTCCAGTTGTTAAATTTCCTCATGAATTCATCCACATCTATTTTTCCATACTGTGACCAATCTCCACCTCTGCTTTAGTGTCCCTTTTATTTATTTAACCAAGAGAAGATGCCAGAACCACTGCAGCAAATGAAGTAATGATGGTTTGTGTTGAACTCTAATTTGTTACATTACTTTGTTACTGACAAAAGTAATTCAATCACAGTAATTTGTTACTTTTGTAATTCAACACTGATTGGATCAATGATCAAAGCTTTCCTCTGTAGTTTCTGGTTAGATATATAGTCTCATCAGCCTCTTTCGGTTTAAGACGCCAAAATAACAAAAGACATCAAAAACAAAACATAAAAAGTCTGAATATCTAAATCTTAGAACTATTAAAATCCAGAACATGAGAAAACCGTATTTTGTTAATTCAATAACACATTTTAAATTATATATTTACCTACATAGAAAAACTTGTACTTTTAGTCTAAAACTTTTTCACTTCCATTGTGTACCTTTTTCATTTAGAGCCATTTTCTTAACTGTCATTGCTACTTTTTTTTTTGCATCACCAAATATTGTTTCAAAGAAAACCTTAAAACGAAAATGCAATATTTTTTTCAATTTCTCACATGGAAAAACAATTTCTTTTTTTTTTTCTGGTACCAAATATTTCTGAACAACAAATCAGACCAAACATTTGGAACGTTTACGGTCTCTGAGCAGCAACTTTTCTGTTATTGTTAAGAGGAATACTTCAACTTGAATATGATCAATAGTGACTCCATGACGTCCGTCCACCCCCTCACTTCTCTGTGTGCTGTGTATGGTGACCCGGAGGTCATAGTGACACAAAAACGAGAAGATGAAAAAGCATTAGAAGGTGGAGGAGCATCTTTCACTCAAACCCAGCTTGAAACCTTTCAGAACAAGTTTTTTTCTGTTTCCTCTCCTCCTGCTGTCTTTTGAGCTTGGCCTGTTTGCTTGTATGAAGCTCAGGACTGTCACGGATGTGCTCCTCTGCACATCCGTGCTGACTGGAGCATTCCTGCTGCCGCCGAAGGTTGAAGTCTCGTTTGTGTTCCCCGCCGCTGCAGAAGAACAAATATGCAGCAGTTCTGGATCTTATCTGGGCAGAGCGGTATGTGTCGGGCTGTGCCTGCACATTACACTGTTGAGGTCCAGATTGTTGGGACTTATCTTGCCTTTGTTTACCCTCGTGTCAAAGCTGGCTCCAAAGGCGGCTTCAGGGCCGCCGGTGGATGCAGAGTCACATATCTTCTGGATGACTCCTTAGTTCAAGGTGAAGCCCTGAGTCAAAACCTCGTCAAAGACCAAAGGAGATGACGTGTTGGAAAAAAGATCTGAAATAGATGGAATAAAATTTAAGAGAATGAAGAAATAAACATTTTAAGAAGAGCTGTGAACTTATGACTATTGTTTAATGCCATGCTAAAAGACTTCAAATGCTATAAAAACTTTGATGAGATGAACATTTACAGATGTAAATGCTTTTTCTTGGTCTTATTTTCTTTGTCTATTTTGCTTTTGCAGAAAAAGTAAACATAAATACGGGTATAGAGTCTGAGCTTCTATTCTGAGTGTTTTCATGTAAACAAAGATTTCTTTTTACGTGTGAACGTCTGGTATGATGACTGTTTGCTTTCGCCCTAAAAATCCCCCAAATGCTGACCTGATGGTTGAACTATCCCACCGACAAAAGGGGGTCAAGATTATTGTTTAGAATTCAGAGAAATCATTGTAGATGAAGTGAGAGAAATCTCAGTTGTGATGTCTTCTGAAAGGTTTCCCTTAAAGTTGAAACTCCAGCCCCTTGATAACTAAAACCACTTGCTCTAAATCTTTCCTCGCTGAGGTCATGAAGTCTGTCAGGAGTCCAGAGCAGAATCTTAAGAGGTGGAGGACTTTCTGAAGGAGACTAAAGAAAAAAACAATCCTCCAAATCCTGAAGATCTGCGAGAAAGTCTGAAAGATGAATGCAGAGGGTTTACTGGTAGAGGACGGGGACTTAAGGTCAGCTGTTCTGTAGATGTTCAAACCTTCATGTGTCCCCCTTCCCCTTACTGTGATGCCTCCACCCCATCAAACATGAGCGGGAACTGGGATTGACAGTCTTGACCTGGTTTCACTCCGACTTCAGCCTGTGATGGTTCTGTTCTTTGCCGGGTCTGCTGAGCCTGTGTTTGGGCCAGATGCATGGACCACATGATCAGACCGGGGCAAACATCTGTTCGAGTCCAGTCTTTGAGCCAGTCTTCCTCGTGCAGATCCCGCCTTTCACTCAGAAAGTTTCTGTTCATCGATCAATCCATGAATCGTTTTACCCCCATTACTCTGACAAACAGAGTAATATCTGCTTATTTTATTCCACACACAAAGATCTATGGCATCTATGTCTATGGGATGTTGGCCTCTTGGAGCCAGCTGGTACTTCATATTTGCTATGGCCAGATCTCTGATATGGACAACGGTTTGAACCATCAAGCTTCATATCTCAGTCAGTATCACAGGAACAAGTTCTGTGTTGCCTGCAGGTGAAAATACTCAACAAACTACCTGGAAGTTTAACCTAACCCAAACCGGAACAGCAAGCATCAGAAATAAAGAGGCGAGCAAATGCAAAGCAGCTGCATGTAAAGCTTCAGGGGTGGGGGTGTCATTCAAATGATGCTGAAACAGCTTACTGTGGCTTTAATCCACTTCCTTTGAGTAAAGTTTTTTTGTACTGTGATTACAACAAGGATGCCACTAGGCCTGCACAAAAAATCTCAAATTTATCAAGCTGTGCAATATGTGCATATCGCTAAAGATGGTGAAAGTTGTGATTGATGGTTACCTTAAATGTGCTAAAACAGTCTTATGTCAGCTTGAATTATTTAAAGAATTAAAATAAATCCCTTTATGCATTCGACCAATCGATTGGAACCCTTTTATGTTAGATGTCCACCTCCTATGTAGACGGAGTATGATGTAAGTTTTGTTGACTTTTAATCAAATTAAACCAATACAGCAAAATATTGTTATTTGTTCATGTATCGCAAGTTATATCGTTATCACAATATTGATCACTGATATCGCAAATTCTTGGCTTAAAAGAAAACCTAATGTTGAAAGCCGGAAACCAAATCATGCGGAAATGGAATTGTGGCATCCCTACTACATACCAGTATGTTTACTCTGAAAGTGTCAAATACGCGTTGTGCTCAATTTAAGAAGGATTTATTGCTTATTGTTTTATTACATGACACCAGTCTTAGTATAAAACACCTGAAAGGTTTGTCTTTATCTTTACTTGCATATTAGCACATTTTTTTAAAAAGTTTTTTTCTAAAAATAACCAAACATCTTCCATCACACCAAAACTAAACCAGGACCCAAAAATGGAAGTTCTACCTGAATCATTGTGTCCCTAATTACAACACAGTTAAATGTGGGAAGGGGGTACAAAGGATTTCGTCCTGAACACAGAAACATTTGAAACTGTCTCCATCCACCTGGCCTGTCCACAGTCCTTTTTAAAACCGAATCTTCAACCACATTTTCTGTCCTTGTGTTTTCTCCCTGCTCGCTAAAACTTTAACCTGAAGAGTTGGAAATGAACAGGCGCACGGAGAACACGGTCAACCCACAATAACGTCTGACTACTACGAAGCACGGGAACACAACTTCTTTTTAAGGGCTCGTCCTATATTTTAGACGCATTTGAACGGATGCTGTGCTTGTTCTGCTTTACTCACAACCAGAACAAGAACGGTATGAAGGATTTGTATCATTTAGTCTTAGATCTGGGCTTAAACCTGACATGGACTTAAGAACTGGCACTGACCTGCCCAGACGTTTGGAGCTTACATGAAGTTTGTGAAAAACATTCAATGGTTTTTTTTAGTCAATTCCTCACCTAACCAACAAAGATGGTTACTTTTCTGATCATGTTCCTCAGCCTCTGTACATCCACATCCAGATGACTGTCTTGTGTGTGTGCGTGTGTGTGCGTGTGTGTGTGTGCCTTCATGTTCTCCAGGCGTGTGCCAAAAAGCTTTCCAAAGGTGCTGTGCTTCCCTGGAATGTTAGGCGGTTCCTCTTCTTAACGCAGGGGGAACACAGAAAGAGGGAAGGTCCAGGAGAGGAAGCACAGTCTTCGTTGAGAAAACGGCGATGGGATGTTACAGATGAAACGCCGTGGACATAAGAGCGTTGCTTTGCATTAGAGGGCTGCATTGGGATTGGGTCCCGCCGGGTCCCGCGGGACCCAACCCAAATCTCGCGGGATTGGGCGGTTTGAATTGTACTGCGGGCGGGAGCGGGCGGCAAAAAAAAAACTCAGCGGGACCAATGCTGCCATGAATATCTCATGAATATGTATTAGCGGACTACGTTAGGCTGTGCGGCTGTTGGAGTCTTATGTACTGAATCTCCGTGAACGCACCAGGTAGAGACGCCCAATCGCCTCTATCATCTAACCTGTTGTTGGGGGTGCGCCCCGCCTCTTAGAAATTGTGCTCTTTAAAGCTTAATACCGCGGTCGCGTATGGGCGGAGCTAAGAACTAAAGTTATGGTCTGATCGCTGCATGGAGCAATGTGTGCATCAATGCATGGTAGACCCAAAGAATGTGGAGAGATCAGGTTTATTATTTTGAAGAGTTCTACTTGGTAATCATGTTTCCATGTTTGAGTTCATAATATTATCCCAGAGAAAGTCTCTGCTTTAACTCCCGCAGTGAAAGCTGCGTCTGAATCTGACGCCCGTGTTTGCATCTCTCTGACAGAGTTTGAAGCCAAAGCCCCTCCCCCGCATCTTTACCTGCTTTTCCTCTCTACCTGTTCACCTGTTCACATCCTCTGTAGCTGAGTTGTTTTTTCCCCGCGCTCCCAGAGTATTCTACACAGAGAGCGCAAAATACGGTCATAGCAGGTTAACACGTTAGTCGGGACGCTCTAGCGCAGCAGAAGGATGAAAGAGCTGTCAATCTATCTGGCAACACTGCGCTGGATAAGGAGCAGGTTACCTGGCAGGGACATGATGTCAATGGATAAAGCAGAAAAGAACCACAAACGAGGTTCATCGTGAGACACGCATGCTGTTCAGATCTGCCTGCTGATGCCCCACTGAGGCGCAAAACAGCAAAAACGGGAAAAGGCTGAAGCTAAAAAAAAAGTATTTTTCCGTCAGGAAAAAATTAATTCATAGATTTTCAGCTCTGTTGAACAATTAATGTTTTTCTTTCTCCATAAATTCAAATGACTTTGACCTGCATCTTTAACAGCTGGTTCAGCGCCCTTCAGGCCGTCTGTCTGCGCGCGCAAACACGCACAATTTTAACCGAACAGGATTTGTGAAAATATATTTAATAATTAAGTTGCACATTACACAAAGAGGAATGGATGAAAAGATGAGGCTGGAGGAGGGACATGAATCTCTTTAATAATATCAACACAAATAAGTGTTTTTTTCCTGCGGGACGGGAGACGATACAAAATCAATACATCTCTATTACTGTGCGGGACTAAATTCTCTGAGTTTTGCGGGTGCGGGCGGGAGTGGACATACATATTGCGGGAGCGGGCGGGAGTGTAACGCATACGTTGCGGGAGCGGGCGGGATTGGTCAGAAATTCGGCGGGTGCGGGCGGGAGCGGGATGAAGAAAATAGTCCCGCGCAGGGCTCTACTTTGCATAACCTCTAAAGTAGTGTTTTTCAACCAGATGGTCAAGTGTGCCATGGGAAATTGCCCTCAACTGAAACATTTATGATCTCCAGGATTTCACCTCTTTGTTCATCCAAACAAGCCCTAAAAAACACTAAGAAATAAGGAATATGACAGATCATAAAATACTTTTTTCTTTGTGTTTATTTGATTCTATTAAAGACATTTTGATAAAAATGACGGTACCGATTTAGCTGCAGCTTAATCTCCATTTTAGCAAAAGTCACGCCCCTTTAACTGTCTCCACCAATCATTCTTGGATTCTTAATCACGTGTCATCAGTCTGACCAATCAGAAGTGGTTAAAGTCTTCACTTCCTTGTTGTGCATTCTGCTGATAAAGTCGCTCAGTTTCAAATAAAATAGCAGCTAAAGCTCGTCTTTAGCGGTGTAGCTTTCCACAGAATCCGGTGTCAGACCGTGGAACAAGTGATCAAAACAATAAAGCTCAGAGACCGGGTCGTTCTGCTTTCGGCGGATTATTGAACTACATCTCCCATGATGCATTGGGTTAAAAGTAACCCAACTCGTCTCTCCTCTTAACGTCTTGAAACCACAACGAACACAAATCAAACAGTTTTTAAATCTTTTAACTTAACTTTTATTACATCCTTTAAAGAAAAAAACAGCTGCAGCTTCCAGCTTTTTCTGCCACAATTATAAAAAAAAGAATGTGAGATTGTGGAGGAACTGTTCAAAACAGACTGAGTTTCTCCCGTTTTGTTTTTTGGTTTTTTTGTTTTTTTTTTTGAATGCTGGTGTGCCGCGAGATTTTTGTCAAGGTTTAAGTGTGCCGCGGCTCAAAAAAGGTTGAAAAACACTGCTCTAAAGGACAATAGTGTGCAGCTTGATGCTAACATTTCCACAGATGCAAACAGAAAAGGTCCTATTTAAAAATGCCAAGGTCCCCTGAAAATGCTAGGATAGCCCTAAACAAGACTGACTCATGGTGTCGTCATTCTTAGCTTGTAGCTTATGCTGAGCTGTGGTTTGTGCAGCGGCTTCAGGACGTCCTCATCATCACTGCAGTTCTTTCTGCCATACGTTGCTATTTGTAGTTTATGGTATTTCATTCATGTGGATTATAGAAATGAAAGTGCTGCTGCAGGTGCCTCACCTGAGACTGACTCCGCCCCCTGAACGCGCAGTAAGCTGCGAGCCTGTTGAGGCAGCACGGCCCCCCCCACATGCCTGCAGGAGTGCTGCTCTACTCTTTGAACTGACCTTTAGCTAGACCATACTGGCAGGTATGAGGTATTGTTGCCATGGTGACGGGGCGAGAGCGGACTTTAATGTACACATGGAGTGAGTTATTGAGGACAGTCTGGTTGGGAAAGGGGCCAGTGAAAGACAGAAGTCCTCTGTTCTCTGGAATGTTCTCCAGCACCCGCTCCAGTGCTCTCTCTGCAACCAGAATAACTTTCGCAGAGTTTTAATGTGCCACTAAACTGACTTACTCTGAGACTTTCCTTCTGACGGCCGCTCCTTTTAGTGTACGGGTTCAGCTGGGGTCATGGGTTCTAGCATCAGGGCCAAGCCGTCACAGTCCAGAGTTCTTCTTTAGCCAAAGCAGGGAAATCTCCTGCTGCTTTGTTGAAGGAACTGAAAGAAAAAAGCTCCACTTGATGTGACTCCAGGCTTTCTCTGGGAGGGAGAGGGAGTTACGCCAGCCTGTATGATTAGCACACGCCACTGACTTTATCTTCTTTTGTGCAACTTTTTACAAACGGCCCACTAATGGGTTACAAAGGTCAAAACTGCAAGGACGGATCGAATTTTAGGGATCACAAAAATGAAAATGGCCAAAGCCAAATAAAAATGAAAACACTTGGCGGAATAGCAAATATTTATTGAATATCAAAGGTGGACACTGAGTTTTTCATTATTTTCTTAAATATTGCATTCCCCCTTTGTGAAATCTATGAAGTCTTTACTTTTGTTTTCTATTCTAAATTTCAGATACGTTTTTCAAAAAAAGTAAATGTCGATCTCATAAACTTTTTTGTTATTCTAGTAGCCTTTCCCATACGCATTTTTTATTTATATCAGGCTAGGTAGGCCTCCAAATGGAAATAACATAAACAGGCTACTAAAACAAAGAACAGAAAACACTCAACAGAAGGCTTAAGTAAGTCTCATTAGATGTGTGCATTCAACCTCATACACTTACATAAAAATACACAACATGCCCCAGGGCCAGAGCAGATGTGTCAATAACCGTACTTCAGCTTCAAAATAAAAAGGAACTGAAGCCAATCTCTTCCACAACTCTAAACGGTTGGTCAATAAAAAGACATGTACTCCTTTGAGATTCAGTTTGCTTTGGGACTGTCCTTTGTGAACTTTCTGTCTTTTCAAATACATTGGCCATGGACTGAGTGCTGCCACCTTTTAGTTTTGTCATGCTGTTCTGGCTGTTTTTTGCTCTTAGATGGCATATTAACACAGATGTGCTTGAGGTTTGACAAATGAACCCCCTCTTGATAGTTTGGTTCCACATTCGCTGCAAATTGCAGTTCTATCTGGTCTTACTTTAACTGACTCCCACTGAAGGCCAAATGCATCTTTTTTATCTTCTTTTTTTTTTTAAATACTCTAAGGAATATTTTCGGTTGCCCCAAATAGGAATAATCCCTAACGGATTCCCAGACGAACAAGAACGCAGAGAAAAATCCCTTTAAAATAAAAAAGTCCATGGAGCTGCTGGGAGCTGGTGCTGGAAACCTGCTGATTCTGACAGCAGCTTGAGTCAGAATCAGAGACTGAACTGATAATTGAGGGACCGGTCTTTGGGCGGAGTCATGCATGGAGCTGCAGGATTTTCTATGGATCAGGGCTGCCCAATCCTCATTTACTATTCAGCCTGTTTTCTATCCATCTTACCTGGGCCAGGTGTACTCAGAAAAGGAGGCAGGGTGGTAGATGTGGTAGTTGGGTGATCAGGCAGCCCTACTGTAGATGTTCAGGAGACATTCTTCTCTGTTGTTTTTATCTAGTGTAACTTTGGTATTTTGGTCTAGATCTCATACAGTTTTTCTGTGATCATGTTTTGTGAGACTGGTGCTGTATTTAAACAGTATGGGGTCTTAATCTTTGTCTTTGGGTTTCTAAAACCTCAGCAGACGTGAAGCTGTGCTGCTGGGATCGCCAGCTGGAAGCAGCCAGAGCTTCTCTGAGCTCACAGGGGACGCTCCACCACAGAGCACCCAACAAGCAGAAACCCCCTTCTACCTTTGCACAGTGTGTCTCAGGTGACGGGTGTCAATAAAGTTTCTTCTCTGAGAGGAGCAGCAGCTGCAGAGTCAACCATTCTGCTGACTCAGCAACCACTTTTACGCACTAGACACTCAATGTGCAAAAACGTCATCAGGTAAAAATACGCTGAAGTTGAAGTGCAAAATGTGTGCCTTTACAGTGTGTGTGGGGGGGGGTCAGACAACAGTGATTACATTTTAAGGTTGGGTTAACGAGGAGCTGCTTGTGTTTATTCTCTTGACACCTGAATTTATTCCTAGCAAAAACCTATCTTTAAGTGAAATTAAGGTAAGTATGGAGCAGAAATGTTTTGATGCATTTGCATCAGTAGACGTCAGTAACCTATTAACAAATTACTACTTTTTTTCTCATGAAAATGTTGTTTTTGGTATTTTAAAAATGTTCTTGTGGTATCTTTCTATTTTTCTGATGATGGAGGACATCTAGTTAGTACTTATTTTTTGTAAATCTGCAACGGATCAAAAATGCTGTTTGACAAAGATCGTTATGTAGAAAAAATACTGCTTGGGCCTCAAGCTCCCTGCTGTGCTCCATTCTGATGGATCCACCTGCAGACAAATGGATCCATGAACGTCTTTGTTTTCCTGGTCTGACCTGGAATCTGGATCTAAACTGTACGGCTGGATAGCTGTGACATTGCTTGCCATTTTTTACTGCACCGGTAATTTTAGGTTGGGGGTGTAACCGTAAACTTGCCGGAGTGGAACTTTTAAGGAAAACTAAGGGTGTATTCAGACTGGGAAAATCCTTTGTTCCAGAGGTTCCCGAACCTGGTGTTTGGTCTGTAGTCAGGCTGGCATCAAGCGGATCATTCTGTTACGGACCACAGCTTGTAAACAAAACCACATGACTAAAGATCTCTTCAGTCATTGCCCAGGAACAACGATGGTAGTCAAAACAACAAAGACATGCTGGACTTTATAATCCTTATCGGGACAGTTAACATATTAAAATTTTAAATATGAAAAGATTAAAAGATTGTCGGGAAAACAGCGAGAAGCAATGCGAATCACATTAAAACTTGTTTTATTAAGCCTGAATTAATCCGACTATATTTCAGTGAGTTGCTGTGTCTCATCGTTGTGGTGTTATGGCATTGTTTTGGGAGAATTCTGTTTAGGAACTACAAAGTAGCTTTTGGGATGATGTCGCACCAGTGCCGAGTGCGTGCCGCATAATGAGACACAGAGAAGTATGGAAGAAGTTTTTTCAGCTATGTTAAAATCAGCGTTCCTACAAGTAAAAGGTTGGACCCCATTTTTTCTGTTTGATAACACAAGAATCGTTGCTTTACATTTGTCTGCGGCTCATCTGATGCTTCATTCCTACCCAAGGTGCGTCGGTTAAGGTGTCCGTTTTGGTCCAATTGTTCTGCTCCGAGGGCAGATTGTATTCAGACTGAGGAATCTCAGAGCGAACCGAAGCAACAAACCGAAACCACCTCCAAAGATTGGTCAGAGGTCAGTTTCTGGTCTTGGACCAGGGTCCACTTGGGTGTATTCAGACTGAAAATTGTTCCAGATTATCAGGAAAAACTGGTTCACTTAAAGTGAACCAAATGTGTCCAGTCTGAATACACTCTTTTGTTATTGGTAAGCATTCAGTTTCATCTGCAGACCACACTCTGTCTACCTAACCACCACAGTCCATCAGTAGAAGTACGGTAGTCAGAATATAGAACTCAGTCAAGCCACAACAAAGTCAGCAATACTAATCAAAGTAGGAAAGCTCCAGTGCAGACCAATCCTGCCATCCCCGGGCGACTGGAAACCGAAAGCCACTTCAAGAGGAACCAAAGTGAAGAAAAGGAATACTGAAGTAAAGAGCAAGGTAATGTGAAGAAACTGGAAAAGTAGGAAAAAGGTGCAACAGTCCACTGTAGTAGATAGGGGCAGGCACTTATTACTATTTTATAACCGGAAGATTACCGGGATGAAGTGGTTCCCTTCTTGCTTTTTTTCCTTGTCTTTGTCATGCTGTATTGCCTCCAAGTGAGTGGCATTTAGTACTGTATGGTTATTTTACCCAGTCGGCTGGGTAGCTCGGTTGGCAAGGTGAATCCAGGGATCAATTCTCGCTGGAAATGAACAAGCAAGCAATGGTAATGGGGATATTACCATATCAATACTGAGCAATTAACAGAGCCTTAATGCTACTGCCTACCTGTGAATGTGCATGAATGATCCCGGTGATGGTCAGAGGGGCCGTAGGCGTGTACTGGCAGCCACGCCTGTGTCTGTCTGCTCCAGGGCAGCTGTGGCTACAACAGTAGCTTACCATCACCAAGTATGAATGAGGAGTGAATGATTAATGGATTAATGCGCTTTGAGCGTCTGGAAAAGCGCTGATAAATCCAATGCATTATTATTATTATTATTATTGTTTTGGTGAGTTCAGTTGGTCTTTGAGAGTGGGAGAGAGCAAACCAGACAAAGGTGGGGGATTTGTTGGCATTCACCTCTCATGTAGACGACGGACCTGTTCTAGTGTGAAATCAGACTAGAAGGTCTCGTGTCCAAACAAGACCTAGAGAAGCTGATTCCTGCCTTCATCTCCTGCAGGCTGGACTTCAGAAAGTTGCAGCTCATTCAGAACACTGCTGCCAGTGTTTGGACCAGAACCAGAAGAACTGCTCCCATCACTCCTGTTCTCAAGTCTTTACACTGTATACCAATTACATATGGAAGGGATTTTAAAGTACTACTGCTGGTTAATAAATCCATTAATGGAGTCGCACCCACATTCCTGTAAGAAGTACTTGTGATTCACAAACCCAGCAGCGCTCTGAACTTTGCAGGAAGCATCAGCTGGTAGAAGCAAGTCAGAACCAAACAGTGCTAAGCTGTTGAAACATTGATCTTCTCTGCTTCAGTTTTCTTCTTCCTTTCATTTTCGGTGTCTGGGTGTCACTTCTGACTGTTCAATCAAAATTCTCCACACCTATGTCGGCTCTTTTTTGAAGACCTCTTGTGTATGTTGGTGGCGTGTAATGGACACAGGTGGCTCTCATTCACATGATGTACAACTCGTCTCCTACCTTTCCTGGAAGAGCAGAACCCAAAAGTCACAGAGAGGGAGAGCAACATGAGGGCATGAGATGACTTTTGTCAACAGGTTAGATTAAAAAAAAAAAAATGTTGCATCACAATCTGGTAACATCTTTTAATTTTGATTCCAGAAAGTAAAACGGTTTGATGCTGATTCTCACCTATGAGTCATCCGTTTGCATGAGAGCCCTGAAAAAGCATTGAAAAAGCAGCTGTTCATATCTGCAGCAGAGGATGGTCTGCTTTAAAAGTTCACCTGTGTTTCTGTTCCTTCATTCTTCCAGAAGTCAAAGGATTTTCCAGGCAGCAGCGTTTGAATCTTTTCCTCTGGCTACAGCATGAATATCAGACACATATGTTACTAAACCATTCCTCCCTTCACCGCATGTCGAGCATTTCCTCGCGTCTGGTACCGGCTGACACCGCTCAGTGTGTGCTTGTTTTTGTGCATGAATCTGTGTTTGCACTGCCGTGTTCCCATCAGCTGTTGGTTCTTTCCTGATCTCATCTTTGGATGATTATGTGGTAACTGTCAAAAAGAAACGCATGCATAAAGGCGAAGTTGTGCACAAATTAATCCTTTGTGCACAATTTAACCAAAAGATATCAATTCCACATTTACTTTGGTGTTTAACATGTCTGTTTTTAATAAGATTTGACTACGACTTTCTCTTGTCTTGTCCCATGCATTTGCATAAGCCCTAAAACGTTAATACAACAAAGTGCGCATGCGTGTTGAGGCTCATTTACTAAAACTAAAATAGAACAGAACCTTTTTAGAATGTTATTGATCCCATAATGAGGAAATTATCTTGTTACCATAGCTCCATTGAATAAAAAAACAGATAATGATAAAGATCTCTGGCTGCATTTAGTGGTTGCCAGGCGACAGCAGCTGACCATGTAAACAATACACTGCAGATCGTTTCAGGAACAGAAGTGGTTAAAAAAAAATAGCCCCAAAAACAGCGCAGCATGCACGCTGATGATAATGCATGACAATAAGAGAACTCCTTCTTTTTTCTGATCATTTAGCAGGAATTCTGTTTGAGCTTTATCTAACCCTAAATGTGGTGTTATTGGTTGGCAAAAATTGTGATTAATTTGTCACCTTAAATGTGCTAAAACAATCTTATGGCAGCTTGAAGTATTTAACAAATCAAAAAAAAGCCCTGTATGCATTTGACCAATCGGATGCCTGTTATGTTAGATGCTCACCTCCTATGTAGAGTAGGGTCATTTGGAGTAATCTAGGTTATGTTGGCTCTTATTTAAATTGAACTGTTGCAGTAAAAGGGAAATTGTTTTTGGTGGTTTTGCTATTGCTTCACTAGTTATATTGTCATCCCAATATTGATAAGTAATATTGCAAATCAAGTTTTCCTCATTGTTCAGCCCAACTGAAAATAAAAAGATGTAAACTGTTCATCAGTGGGTTAGGGTTAGGGTTAGCCTAACCTAACCCTGTCCTCATTGCACAGGCGTCATTTTTTTCCAACGTTCCGTCTTGTAGTCAGTATGAATGTTGAATCAGTGTCTCTCTATAAATGCCTGTGACTCCCAGAACAGATTTTTGACGGTAATCTAACTAGGGGTGTGACGATAACCGCATCACCGCGGTGAATAGTCATCACCGCACATTCGTCTTTTTTTTTTTTTTTTAAGGTTTTGCATATGGTGCTAGATTTGAACTTTAATAAATACAATAACCTTTGCTAATTTACTTTGTCTGCGAGTCCTATGTTCAAACTTCAAGGGCTTCTGGGGGAATTTCCATTGTATTTATTTCCATTTCAAGCTGCGTGCATTCTTGAGTGTGCGACACGGCCGCCCGCCGGAGGATTTTATTTTATTTTTTTGTTTGTATGTGTGTGTGTCTGGGGGGGTTTCCGGTTAACCACAACTCCTGCTGCTTTATCACCGCAGTGATCAAAATATCAAAAATCCCACACCGTCACAGCTCTAAATCTAACAGCAAAATGTTGTATTCAAGACGAGAGAAAGTTGTGTTTAAAACAGACATTAAACATAAAACCAAATGCTCTGTTTTTTTTTTGTTTTTTTTTTTGCTTAGTTGTGCACAAAGTATTATTTGTGCTAAACATTATCTTTTGCATACATTTCTTTTGGACAGTTGCCTTACTCCACACTGATCGGCTAATGTCTTTTGAATTTATGTCCACGTGCAATTTTCATTAAGTTAATTGAATAAACGGACAGCTCTCATCTTGTATAGATTAGTGCAGAACCTTCAGAGATTCCGAAGACTCTAGATTCAGATGTGGATAGTTTTTGATTGACCTGCAGGAAACCTGACCCACATTACTGTGGTGGTTGTAGACACATATAAGTCAAGAATGAATGCTAAATTCCACACTTTTCCCCTCAGTTTGACAGTAAATGAAGCTGAAACAGGTGTCTTCTTTTGATTGACAGGTAGATGTAAAATCCTCAGCTTTAGAAGAGCCTCAGTGGGCATGTTCCAATGACTGTGAGGCTGGTGTCCTCCCTTTTAAAAAGAGTGTGGATCTGGTGACGAGGTCATGTGACCTTTCTCTTTTATCATCATTGATTTCGGCAGCAGTGAAATCACCAAATAGGGGGTTTTTGCATTCTGCTGCATTTCCCGGTGCAGGTGTGCCTCGCTCTGGGACGTGACGTGCCGCTGTGGTCCAGAGTAAAAAAACTTTCACTGACTCTGCAAATACATGTTGAGTTTTTCTGTGAATGGAAAATTGAACAGATGTCTCTGTTGTCAAGAAAGTGAACTCTATTTTGGTAACAGTACAGTACTTACAGTGTACTTAAGTGGTATTTACATGGTACTTATTGTGTTACTACTGGGTACTTACAGGATATTTACATGGTACTTTTTAGGGGACTTACTGGGTACTTACATGGTACATTTTTGTGTCTACTCGGTACTTACATGGTACTTGCTGTGTATTTATGACATTTGATTCATACTTGTGTGGTACATACTGGGTATTTATAATATACTTAATGGGTACATACAGTTTACATACACACTTGGTCTTCTGACCTTACCAAATGAGTCAATGCTAACTTGATGGTAAAGGTAAAGTAACTGCATTGTAAAAACATATTCTGGTCTGATTACTTCTTGTAACATGAGGCAAATTTAAAGAGAAACAAGACAGCAGTGAAAACGACAATCTTTAATATGAAACACTTCTGCAGCATACAAAGTGTCGTCACAATGACATTTGTTTGAAGTTCTCTACAAAGCAGTACAAAGGAGCATTCCAAAGAACAGATTTTTTTTCATATTATGTATCTCTTCTTGCACAGTTTTGTGTTGTTCCAGGAATGATTCGCACTCCTTTGCATAGCTCACGAGTTTGTCACACACCGTGAAAACAGGAAATAGCCCCAGATCCTCACCTTTTTCAGCCAAAGTCATTTCTGCAATAATTGCAGTCAAAGCTATTGTATTTCTGTCTATATTACACTGGCGACATGAGAGGGTCGTGCTTTTTGTCTGTCAAAATTCCTTCAGCAGAGTTTGGCATCGGTGTAGGACTTCTTCATGGTTTGTAACTACAAGAAAAATCACAATACAAGCTCAAATGAACATAAAAAGCATAACGACCTTGATAAAATACAAAGTATATTTTAGTTATTAATCATTTCTGTAATGAGTTTGATAAATCTCTGCCTGTAAATTCGTTATTGCTTTGACTGCAATTCTTGAAATCAATCAATTATCCTCATTTATAAACATAATAGATTATTCACAACTTAACTTTTAAAAAAAAAAAGTAACTATTGTTCCAAACATGAACTTGTTTTAATATAATGTCAGAAAAAAATGTAAAACAACAAGGCTAAATATTTACTTTCATTACTGAATACACCCCGAGTGTGTGTTTTTGTTGAGTAGGTCGGGCCGTGCAAATCTGCCGATTCCCAGCACACTTGAATGTAGCACGACTACCCCCTAGGTGAAGTAGTGCATTAATCCGAAGCGTCTCGAGCCGTGCCACAATCCACACAATGCCACAACAGTCCAGTTTCATTGCACATAAGGGGTAGTTTTTGTGGTAAATTCATGGTAAATGCCATGAAACATACAAGTGCAGACTTAAATTCCAGGTACTTTATTTGTTCTTTCCTTGTTCTTACATGTGGTAAGTACCACAAAAGACACCTTTGCACAACATGTAAATACCCATTAAGTATAGTATAAATACCCAGTATGTACCACTTAAGTATGAATCAAAAGTACCACATAAATACAAAGCAAGTACCGAGTAGACACAAAAAAGTACCATGTAAGTACCCAGTAAGTACCCAGTAGTTACACAATAAGTACCATGTAAATACCACTTAAGTACACTGTAAGTACTGCACTGTAAAATAAAGTGTTACCTCTTTATCTACTCATTGCTGTCTATGCTGGTGCCTCCATTTTCTCCCAGTTAACTAAAGCTAGGTCTCAGTTGACCTCTACATTTGTGAGGGTCTTGTTTCTTTCTGAAGAACACTATAAAAGACACTGCAAACAAAAAAAGAGAGAAATGGTTTCTTTTTTTTATTTGCAGCAGCTGGGGGGCAGAGATGGAACAGTTCAATCAGAAAACAATAAGTTTGGTTCCAGAGTTGCCTGCCAGTGTGTTGAAATGTCCTTAGGCAAGACGCTGAACCCCACATTGTTTCTGGGAGTTTTAGGTTGGCACCCGTGTTAGGCAATGGAACTGCAAGCTCCCTGCTCCACTCCATGCTGATGCATCCACCTGCAGACAAATAGAAAAATAGATCCACGAACGTCTTGTTTCCTGGTCTGAGCTGGGATCTGGGTCTAAACGGTTCGGTTGGATTGCTCCAATATTGATCGCCTTTTTTGTTCCCCCAGAAATATTGGCTTGGAGTTGTGAGAGGATGTAAGAGAATATAAACAAAGGCATGATGGGAAATGAGTGCAGGGACCACTGGTGCTCTGCAGAAACTACGTCCCAACTAAATCCTTAATTTTGGGAAGAAAAAATGAGTGAAACCTAGCATAATCGTAATTAAAAGACCACTGGGAACGCTTTTACGACAGATCAGAAAATAAGCAGAGTGGGACTATAAAGGGTATCCTTTTGAAACCACACATGCTGCTGTAATGATGTCCTCCATGAAACTGCTTCATACCTGCATTTAGGTGAACTTTGGCTAAAGCCAAACTTTGTGTTTTTGTTTTTTCACTGGCAGCAACAAGCAACGGAACAGGCAGCAGAAGTGAGAGACGCTTTTGGTGGCCTTTCCTCTAGTTACTTAGTGATGAGTGAGCTCACCAGTCTACAGTGTTTGACGGAGCGTTCTGCTGCTGGAAATGACCTTAAAAACTGCAGAGTGACTGTGACTCCAGCAGAGTTCTCCCTCCACACACATGGACATTCACATATACGCAGTGGGGGGAAGCTGTGCTGCCAGATGGCTGGCGGGTCTTTGTGCATGGGGGGTTATCAGCCCTCTTCCAGGGTGCAGTGTGGTGGTTCAGAAGATAAGGTTCTGTTTACTCAGGTCTTTGGGATTCCAGCAGGCTGCAGGCTTCCAATAGGCCGGTCTCCATGAACCAACCATCTAGGAACACGGAGCCCTAAACCTTAGCGGGACTGTGCAGACTGTTGTAGAGGGGACCTGTTTGTTACCATGGAGACGTGGAATTATCTTGTGTCTGCTTCGGTGTACTAACATTCATCAACTGTGACTGTAGATCTGGTGGAGGACTGACCCAGTTGGCTGGGAGATCCATTTCACGTTCTGCTCTGTTTCCCATCCATTTCTGCCTTAATGGATTTTGATTCAAAAGAAGTAGAGTTTTGTTTGTCTATTGAAGACCAGGGACAGCATATATTAATATATGCAACTATGTAAGACTATAGCCTTTTAGGGCAGTTTCCATCTTTAGTCCGTATAGAGCAGGTTGATGGTCCTGAAAGGTTGGGGTTGGCAGTAGAAGTAGAGTAGTTGGCAGTTTTGAACTTAGTTTATTATATTCTGTTAATATGCATTTCATAATCCTGGATTAACTAATTTGTATTACTCTGTGTTTTGTGTAAAAATCACTAAAATTTGGAGACAGGTGAACAAAAAGATGTTCCAGCTTTTGCCTTTTTGAACCCAGTTTTTGGTCGGAACGTTTTACTTCTGTGATGTTGGCCGGTTTGTGTTTACCCTCAGCAGCAGAACACAACTTTCACCTTAAACATTTTATTTCACTGCAGCAGTCTGATGCTGCGGCCGATGATCAGAGCTCCACAGTCTTCTCTGCGGAAAAAAGTGAATTCATAATAACAGGGTCTGGAGTAAGAGAGGTGAGGCTCCAAGCTGCTAGAGGTTCAGAGGGACGTTTCCTGTCGGTGGTGGTTTGTGGATCCATCCCCTCTGCTGATCCATTCAGTTGGATCAGGAAGAAAACTAATCATTTCATCATTTAATCAACCATTTAAATCATTGCAGTCTGGCAGATTGTGAGAAATAAATGGTGCAAACAGCAGAGAGGCCCTCGGTGTGCAGATGTGGTTCAGGTGGATGGGGGACAGGTGTTTGGGGGCGGGGTTACATGTTCTGACGTTGTGTCTCACTGCAGTGTTTTGCTGCTTTTGGGGTCAGAGGAGTTTCGATGGTCCCTCACATGCAGTCCCTTCCCCCATCTGAGGAATTGTGTTCCCATAGTTGTCTGACATTCCTTACCGCTGCATCATGGGACCTGTGTGTGTGTGTGTGTGTGTGTGTGTGTGTGCTGTGCATGCGACCCTGTTGTTGGGAGATAACCTATCAGACATGTTATCATGTTGTTGTTGTGCCACAGAAGAACGGGATGTCAGTCCGTCTCTCTTGGAGTTTATTCTTATCTTTGCTCCTCCATTTCATCCTTGCGCTTCCATCACCTCCCCGTATGGCGCCTGTCAAAGCTGTTGTCATGGTAACATTGATTGTAGGCGGAGTCAAAGCAGTCCCATCAAAACCTCACACAGTGTTAAACCTACTGCTTTCTGATTGGTTCTCATACTCTCCTCTTACTGGTGGCTGTTGCTCAGTGGTTTCACCGTCCTTTCTGCCAGTTGTTTAGTCAGTGGTTCAAATCCCAGACTTGACAGCCGTTGTGTAACGGGCAAGACACCTATCCAGACATTAGACCTATTACTGAGAAACTTGGGTCAATTCGGATTAAAGTTTGGTGATGTTCTCTGCTTTTTATTACTTTTTCATCACATGTGAACATAAAGATTTATACAACTGTTGGAGAGTTTTGTCTTATTTATTTATTTAATATTTTAAAGAAGCACCTTGTTTTTCATAGACCCCTAATGTTTTTTTAAAAACTAATCTTTTAAGTGAATTAATATTTCAGATATTTGTCTTTTAATATAATTCTGATAAAAATGTTAATCCTATTCACGTTTTAAAATGTTGGATTTTCGTTTAAGACGTGGATCTTGGTGTTGGAGATGCAGTCTGGATGCTGATTGAAAGACAGAAAGCCACCCCAAACACTCGTATCTTTAGCTTATCCAGCTTTGGGTCATGGGGCCACAGTCACTTTCTGAGGTGTTTCCCAATATTCCAGCCCCTTGGTTGTGACGCTGCGTGTATTCTTTTCATGCCAGCATATATTTATCTGCATATGGTGAATTAATTGGAAAATAAAAGAGTGAAAGATAAAGAATTGCACATACATGTAAATTCTGACCTGATATTTACTTTTAATCATAAGTAGGCATATTTGTGCATATACGCACAGTACATAACTGAATGGAAGGAAGTACATTTATATAATCCCACCCATAATATGGTTTAATTTAGCTGCCATAATCTCAGTTCTTAACTTTTATAGTTATTTATACTTTAGCAGACTATTTAATAAAAATCAAATGTATTCATAAAATCAAATAAAAAAGATAAAGTGCTGATTGATAACATAAGACGCTACCTTATGACAGTAATCCTTATTACATATCATACATCAAATATCAAAGTGCAGTGCTTATTGATCGCAATCAGAAAAAGGTTTTGCATTGATCCAGACGCCATAATTCCTTCATATATTATTAGTTATTTTTTGGTCAAAATCAGTGTCCTTGTCGCAGCTAAAGCAAGTGCCAGATGTGGTTGTGATGTTGTTCTGTATTCTGTTTGTGTCTATGATGGCTTCAAAGTTCACAGCCTAAACATGCTGGGTAGGTTCTGCCCCATGTGAGCTCTCCCCCTGCTGGAGGGCTTTAGGGTCTGGGGTGTTGAGGATTGGGCGTCAGTTCAAGTTGACATGTTTCAGCTCACACATAGCAACAGTCTTGTTATTTATCTGTGTTGTGACCTGTGCTTTTTTTGACCTTGTTGTTTTGTCTTCCCTCCGTCTTTGTTGTTCAATCATGCGTGTTCGTCTGCAGGTGATGGTGTCCTGGCCGCACGCTCTTACGACCGGTCATCCTAGAAGTTACCTGGACCTTGACTAACCCGCGCACCTGAGAAGGCTCTTCAGCTCACGCTCGCTGCTCCATTCCAGCGAGGAATGACAACCTCCCATCTGAATGGCCATGTTGCTGGGGAGGGAGGAGGAGCAGCAGATGAGGAGCTGAGGGGGGGGCAGCAACATCGAGAAATGGCAATAGACTGTCCAGGAGAGCTGGGGAGTCGAACGCTCCCGGTCCGCCGCTCTGCACAGCTGGAGAGGATACGACAGCAGCAGGTGATTTCACTTAAACCCTTTATTTTGAAGTCAATTCACGAAGAAAAGAAAACTCAGCACTTTAAACTGTTTTTAAAAACTTCCTAGAAAACACAGGCGATCCTTGTTGTAGTTGTCCTTAACTTCAACCATCTCACCGTTCCAGAAATCATTGCAGTTAATGCATCTTTCCCTGTTTTTATTTTGAAAGGAGTGGGAAAGTCGGGAGCGTCTTTGCTCATTCAGAATATAAGATCATGCTGAATGAAGGAAAAGTGGTTTGAGAGGAGCCGTATTTTTATTACCCCATTTTTGGACCAAACTGTGGTCTGAAAATCTGTTCAATTAAAAAGAAAATCAACAGTGCTCCTCTTAAACCTGGTTCTGTTCACTGACCGGGAACCGGTTGTCTGTGCGACACACGGCTCTCAAAGGTCTGTCCACATGTTTTAGTGTGACCCCTTGAAGGCTTGTTGGAGCATTATGGGCTGCTCTAGCTGGGAGCCTGGCTGAATGATGATACAGTTTTAGATTTGGCGGTTCGCTCAGTGTACTTTATTTTCCCAAAGAAATGGTTAAATGTTTTAGAAATGTCCTGATCCAATCACGTGATCCTGATTGGATCAGACTTGATCAAAATCAATCGTTGCTTCCTAATTAGGGATCAGATACATATATTGTATTCTCAGTATTTTGATTAGTGCTGTATATTTCACGCTTATTATTACAGACAAATGCCCTAGAAGAAGTCTGCATATCGTGACTGGATCACAACATTTTCCTGGCGTGCAGCGCAGCAGAGAACAGAAACAGTTTCAGCAAAAGTTGCACAAAAACACGTCAACTTTCTGGTCGATCAGAGTAACATTACATTATGTGTAGGTTTGGGTTTCAAAAGGGGGTAAAGACAAAACTGCGTCTAATACGACAAACCTCGTTAGATATCGTCATCATTACATGGAGTTTACTACATCAACACAGCCCACAATGCACCAGAACAGGAAACGCTTCAAGACCAGATGGAAATGCTGGTTTTTATCAAGAAAAACATGCTGTCCAGAAAAAGACAGTAACATGTTGTAGGACAGTTCTATTATATATTTATGACTCTGTTATTATGTTGTTTATTTTAGATTGTTGTTTTAGTTTTCTCTTTCACTGCACTCTCATGTCTTTAAAAGCGCTTTAAAAATAAAGTTCACTTGACACTGTTGCACTTTTATTTGCTTACTTGTTTACATGCCCATTGGTTATTTTAGATTGAGTTTTTTTTTTTAAATTCAAATTTATGTTTAGATTTTCATCATTTTCACTCGTTAATATCTAACTACTTATTGGATCGGGATTCTTTATCAGTAGATACTCAAATTCAAATGAGTCTGAATTAGATCCGGGCCAAAAATACCTGATCTATGAATGATATGATACCTGATCTATGAATGATATGATACCTGATCGGAACAGTACTAGAGTCTGATGACTAAATGTTCAACCCCCTGAACATGAAGCTGGACCACAATAACATCGGTGCGTGCGCGTATCCCATCATGCTGCTGTTTATGTGAGTTTATAGTTCCAGTTCTAACGGCATCGATTCTTTGACATTTTCCTTCTTCTGCGGGTCAGGAGGACCTTCGGCGGCGCAGAGAGGAGGAAGGCCGCCAGCTGGACCTGAACGCCTCACTCAGACTCAGGAAACTCGCCCAGAACTCCCAGATCGGGATCGACAACCCATCATTCCTTCAAGACCAACAGATCCCACCACAGCTGGTTGCCAGCGGCCCACATGCACTGCCAGGTAGCACACACCCAAAGGCCACTGCATTTGTGCGGCAGCGTCTGAGTGAGGAGGAAAAACAGTTAAAGGTTTCCCTGCAGAGAAATGAGGACGGAGGAAAAAGGAGGCCAGGAATGTTTGGAATAAAGCTTCCCGTCAGGGAGGGAATTCCTCAGGGAGGGAGAGCAGCACACGCAAGGCTCAAGAGGGCAACATCATTAAAAGTGTTTACTGGGTGGCAGTGTTGACAGAGTCGCACAACAGCAACACACTGGCCGTAGGGCTTCAGTGCTGCTGAATAGCTCACCAACGAGAAGGCAGGAGAAGCTCCTTCCTGCTCGTGTGTGTTGAAGTGTTGACTGTGTGTCTGCAGAGCTGCAGGAGCTGCTGCTGTCCCTGAAGCAGGTCCAGGGATGCCTGTCCGACCAGCAGAGCCAGAATGACATCGAGCTTGTCCTCGCGCTGCTGAACAAGGTAACCCAGCCTCCCGACAGGAGGGAGCCGAGCTCCTCTGAATGCAGAGGAAGTCCTAGGATTGGAGGGTCTTTTCATTGTTTGAATGCTCACAAACATTCATGTTCTGCAGACTCTTTTCTGGTTCTTCTGCAGCTTTCTTTGGGCTTTTCATCTTTTTTTTGCTTTCTGCTGAAACTTTTGTTTTTTTCTTATTTTATGTTTTTTTTTTTCCTGTGGGTTGAGCTTTTTATATCATTTTTGTGTGCAGGCACGTGTTTGTGCGTTTAAATGTAATGCTTCCAGTTAGTATGGCTGTTACACGTTCAGCATCCTCCAGGGGTGATGTCAGGGTTCCTTGGTATCATGAGGGTTCCTTCGTAATTCATGAAGCACGACACCATAGAATCAGGTTAAGAAGAAGCTCTCTCTATCAACACAAGATCTTAGCTGCTACTCGGCAACGACAGCTGTTGATGCACAGCTGTGCCATTATAAGCAAAAGTTACAAGTTATAATTTATAATAAGTTACAAACAGTTATACCATGGCCCGGGTGAATACTCGATTCTGATTAAAAAGTGATATACCACAGGATAACCGCACACAACAGCGTAAGTTCCAGTCACCTAGCTTAACTGTTTTTATCACTGCGCCGGTTTCTTTAAAACAACCTTCATCATTTGGACAAAAACAAGCGGTGAGAGGAGAACTTTCTCTCTGAACTGATGCTTTATTCAACCCATCGGAAAGATCAGCATATATATATATATATATATATATATATATATATATCGCTGAATCCTGACTGCAGTGCTGGTGCTGCGCGACGCAGACTATTTGGTACGTAACAGATAGTCCACTTTTTTTGACAAAAGCGATCCAAATCGGAAAAAACAAGAATTAATGACTAAAAACTAGTTCATATTTATTGCTTTTGTAAGTGACCATGGTAGAAGCGGGTTAATGGCCTTCGAAGTGTGCATTATTACTTTTTAACGCACTTCACGGAAGCAGCCAGGCTTACACGGTTCAGGCTTCCACGGCGTGCGTTAAAAAGTGATAATGCACACTTTGTCGGCCATTAACCCTTACTTATAATTTAAAAAACTCTGAACCTCTGGTTCAGGCTTAACGGCTCCTCGTTTGTGGTTTGTTTGTCAGCGTTTGTATTTTTGGCAAAAACTACTGGATCAAGAAGAAGGGTTCCGATTCTCAAAGTTTGGTTGTTTCAGATTTCCAAGTTAAATCTCACTTGTTCCAAACCACTTTGAACAAAGAACAGGCCTGGATTGGTGGAAGTGTGAAGCACAAAGAAGGAAAAGAGCATTTGTTCCTCTGAAGCAGCTCATTGATGGCTTTCTTCTTCAGCACATCTGGAGACGAAACCGTGGAGTCTGCTTTGCCTGTTAGCCTTTAGGAGCAAAAACTCTGATCCTCGAGAGCTTTCTCTGCAAACATGTAGAGGAAATGCAGCTTCAGGCCGACATGGACTCTGGGAAAAACAGCATTTCGGTGACGGAACTGCCCTGATGCCGCACACAGTGGACCTGCATTCCTCTGGAGGCTTTAGTTCAAAAAGCCTTTTTCCAGGCGTCATAACCTGCAGTTCATTGTTTCTCAGACCTCCTGGGACATGTTTCATTGGTGCCAGAGCCCCCCCCTCACTCACACAGTGGGGGTTTACTCTATACCTGCTGCCCCATAAATGTGGATTATTCCAATTTACTGCCACACCCTGAAATCCTGCAGGTTTGTCCCATTTGTGGTTGGATTAACTGTTCCATCACAACTGTTTTTATTAGGTTTCTGACAAAGAAGAAGAGCCACATTAACTTACCGAAGAGGGGAAGGAACTCGAAGGTTTAATTAGACTGAAACAAGCTTAAAAAACAAAAGCTGTATCTCCATTTTTAGGAATATGGTTTAGTTTAAGTCATGCTGGAGTGTCATCTCTCCAAATGATAAACCTCTGAATCAGAGGCTTTTATGCTTTAGATCCATCGTCATTGTTGTTGTTGCAGCACAATAATACAAAAACTCTGACTTGGTTGTGGTGTTGACATCTGTGTATTGAAGCAGCTGTTGATTGACAGCTGCAGCATCCTCCAGGGGTGATGTCAGGGTTCTTTGGTATCACGGGGGTTCCTTAGTAATTCATGAAGCACGACACCATAGAATCAGGTCATGAAGAAGCTCTCTCTATCAACACAAGATCCTAGCTGCTAATCGGCAACGACAGCTGTTGATTGACAGCTGTGTATCAGCTGTCAATCAACAGCTGCGCCGATACACAGCTGTCGTTCATGGTCCTGAGTTTCTTCATGACCTTTGTCGAAGAAGCAAAATGTTCAGAGTTTCTTTTCATGTTGGTGTTGTGTTTCGTGTTTTCAGTCTGATTTCCAGTCGGCGCTGAAGATCCACAATGCCGTGGCTGCCAGCATGCACAGGCCGTCTCCTCCATTCCCGCACACTCAGCAGGCGCTCCCACTGGCCATGGAGGTAACATCTCAAGCCGTCCTCGTGGACGTCCAGCGGGCGTTCGGTGACGTCTGCAGCTCCCGTTTGAGCAGAATTCTCTCTTCTGAGACCTTTGCTGTTTGTCAGAACCAGGGCTGCACGATATGAGGAAAAATCGCGATATTAGTGATCAATAGTGCGATGACAATATAACTTGCGATACAAAAACAAATAGCAAAAAAAAAACTAAAATATTTCCATGTCACTGCAAAAGTTTAATTTAAATAAGAGTCAAAATACCTTAAATTATTCTCCAAACGACCCTCGTCTAATTAGGAGGGCAACATCTGACATAAAAGCTCCATCCGATTGGTCGACAACGTAAAGAGGTCTTTCTGATTGGTCAGGGAGGGGTTTATTCCATTCTTTAAATACTTAAAGCTACCATAAGATTGTTTTAGCACATTTAAAGTTTACCATTTATTGCGATTTTTGCAGACTTATGCGATATGCGTATTGCACAGCTTAAAATGGCGATAACGATAAATTTGCGATTATTTTGCAGGCCTAGTCAGAACCACAGTCCATCTCTACATGGGACAGTGTTGAAGTATTCACAGCTCATCTCAGTGGAATCTCTTTGTAAACAGACCCCCCCCCCCCCCCCCCCCCCCCTGCATTTGGGTTGTAATAACAAGAGCTCCTCTTTGAACTGCCGTCATCTTTTGAGGAAGCGGACAGAAACGGATCATCGGTTAGCTTAGCTGAGGTTTTATGGCCATCTGACAAGAGCCCAAAGAACCTGGACTTTTAGAAATAAGGGGACTAAAAAGCCTGAGCCCCGTGGAACGACACAGCTGCTGCTAAAAACCGCGCCATTGTTTTCAAATAAAAGTCAAATCAAATCAAAGTGTTCTGTGGAGCATCCTAGAAGTGACGCTGCGTCGTGTCATAGGCTGTCCGCTCCGGTTATTTTTATTCTCAGAACTGAGCCGCTTCACTTCACACAGGATCTGAACTCCCAGGAGTGGAAGAACTGGTCTAATAAGTCATTATGTGGTTGGCACGCCTGCGTCTCACCTCCCTCCCCCTCACTTACCTTTGCATTCGCCATGACCTGTTGCTGGCGGCATGACAGTAGAGAAAGATGCACACAAACATTTTTGCTCTACGTCAGGGGTGGGCAAACTACGGCCCGCGGAATGGATCCGGCCCGCCTCCATGTTTGGTCCGGCCCACTGAACAATGTCAGAGACCCATGTTTATTTATTTTTTTAATCTATCCAAACGATCAAGACAACCTGAAACCCTCTAAAATTTCTGTCAAACAGAACAGAAGACAGTCTTCCCTTTCTACGTCACAGTTCATCTTTCACCGTTTAGCTCGTTTCATTTATGGTGCATCTTGTTTTTTTAAACAGCGCTCCCTTGTTCTGTGTGTTGATTGGCTTGAGACCTTGTCAATCAATCTCCTCAGTCTCTGTCTGTCTGAGAAAAGTGTATTTATGCAGTGAGGAGTTTTACTGCCATAAACGTCTGTAATCATCCTCCGTGCATTTCACCGATCACGGTTATTTTTAGAACGTAACTCCTGCAATAAACGAGGGACTCTGTACTGGTGAAACGTTTACGCAGGTATATGCGTAGCTGCAGAAGACATAGAAATGTGAAATTTTTCATTATTACTGGATGATAAACAGACGCCCAGAACACAGCACAGCTGCTCAAACTGTGAGACGTGTGATGCAGCCCCCAAAGTCTTTATTAGGATTATCATGACAGGAGAGGATTGACTATTTATTGTTTTGTGTGTGTGTGTGTGTGTGTGTGCTTTTTTTAATGTCTTTTTCCTGAATTTTTGTCTTTGAAAATCATAGTGTCATTTGGTCATTGCTTTATTTTATAAATAATGTTATTTATCTTACTAAAAGGATCATAAATGAATGAAACTTTATTCACGCAGTACTTTACAACTCCTTGAAGGTACCAAAGGGCTTCACAATAAAAAAGATCTAAAATGGAAACAAAAGTTTTAAACTAAAAACTCTAGAATATTCTGTTTTAGAATATAATTTTCAATCCAAATGTTTTCATCTACATTCCATGTTTTATCATTCTCACTCCACGCATCTGCTCCTGGTCCGGCCCTTCTATTGAATTTTAGAACCCAATGTGGCCCACCAGTTAAAATAATTGCCCACCCCTGCTCTACATGAACACCAGGCGGTCTGCGATCCTGGTGTTTAGTGCGGTCCACCTGCGTGCCCTGAGCAGGTTTTCTCCGTTTATACGCGCATACAGCCGGTATCCATCCCATAAGGACAGACGGGAGTAAGACTAAAAAAGCTCTACAAAATAAAAGACTGTCCTTAAGGCGTAAGGCTGTACGTCATCAGTCGAGACAGTTGTTCAGCTCACAGCTCTGCCTCTTAAGGACGCCTGGATGACAAGTTTTTTTGATAATCCCTTTGTTGTTGCCATGGTTACAGGTCAGACAGCTCACCCAGTCCTGTCATAGTAAAGAAGGACTGGAGCTCAACGCCCTGCTGTCAGACATTCAAATCCAGGTAAACAAACACAGGAACACATGATATTCCAATTCTGAGGAAAGCCTCAGGCTTTATCACAGAAAGTAGAACGGGTTGTGTATCTAATCATAAAACATTTGTTTGCATGTTCTGTTTTTCCTCCTTTTTCGGCTTTTTCCTTTTACTCACAATAAATCTGTCACTTTATTTTCATAAAATAACAGACGTTTAGTCTAGAAGGCATTGATTCAGATTTCTCTTTCTTTCATCAGAAGTAATCATTGTAAAATACTGAAAATGATGTGTGCGTTCACCATCTGTTGTGTTCATCCGTGTCACTCCCGTTGGTTGGACGTTTGTCCTCGTCACACAATGTTCACGCAAAGTGTTTGTCTATGCCAACAAAGTTTCTGGTCCTGTTCTGACCCGTGTTCCTGCAGTCGCTGCTCCTGACCCACGACAGCGTAGCAGAGAGGGAGATGGAGCTGGAACCGCCCCCCGTCCCGGGAGAAACGCTGGCACAGTGGGGGGGCGAGACCGTCAGGATCGTCCGCATAGAAAAGGCCCCAGACGTCCCACTGGTGAGGAACCGAAGCGGGCCCAGGACAGTTCTGTGTGTCCAGTTTCTGCTGAGTCATTGTTGGAATAGAGCAGAGTCATCAGTGTCAAAGTTCTGACCAATCAGAAAACGGAGCTCCGCTCTGATCAGCTTTTGTCATCAGTGTTCTGTACGGTGGCCCTGAAGTCCAAGTAACTCAATGCAAAAGCTATTTTTAAGAATCACAACAATTTAAAAAAAACAACAATAAAAAAAACAACAATATTACATTTAAGGAACCAAAAAACAACTAAAATAATGCTACGCAATAAAAATGAAACAACTCAGACAACAAATGTTTTTCCAGAATTCCAAATGAAATGTTGAAAAACAAAACATAAGAAATAAAGTGTAAAAGGAGGGTACTATGGGCCCCCCCCTTGAGCTTTTTCAAATGCGTCTTTTGTGTCGGCATAGTAGTAAAGTTTTAGGATTAGGTTTTCAGATTTTACTTCGGAGACTGTGAAGCTTCTTGGTGTGAGGTGGGGAGTGATGTCCGTCCCGTGACTGCAGGGGGCCACTGTTCGGAACGAGATGGAGAACGTGGTGATCAGCCGCATCGTTCGTGGCGGCGCCGCCGAACGCAGCGGCCTTCTGTCTGAAGGAGACGAGATCCTGGAGATCAACGGCGTTGAGATCCGAGGGAAAGACGTCAACCAAGTCTTTGACATTCTGGTGAGGATGAGGGACGGCGGTTCAGTGCGATGGTTGTGTTCTGCTGCTGCCATGTTGTTTGTCTGTATGTCTGCGGGACAGGCGGACATGCACGGACTCCTGACCTTCGTGTTGATTCCCAGCAGTCAGATCAGACCCCCTCCCGTCAAGGAAACGGTGGTGAGTTTTGAACTCAGACGGATGTGATGGCGGGGAGTGAGGGCCGCTGACGTCTGAGCCCTGCCCGTCCCCTTTCCCTTCCAGATCCACGTTAAAGCTCACTTCGACTACGACCCGTCGGATGACCCCTACGTGCCCTGCAGAGAGCTGGGCCTGTCCTTCCAGAAAGGAGACATCCTCCACATCATCAGCCAGTCGGATCCAAACTGGTGGCAGGCGTACCGGGACGGAGACGAGGACAATCAGCCGCTCGCCGGACTGGTTCCAGGTACTGTTGCGACTGGCGAGCTAGGTTTCCGTGGTTCCGGTTCTTCTTTTGAGCTCATCGTGTCGTTCTGCTCTTCAGGGAAGAGTTTCCAGCAGCAGAGAGAGGCCATGAAACAGACTATAGAGGAGGACAAGGAGCCGGAGAAATCCGGTAAAAACCTGATCGTCCCCACCTGACTGCCCCCCCACCTGATCGTCCCCACCTGACTGCCCCCCCCCACCTGATCGTCCCCACCTGACTGCCCCCCCACCTGATCGTCCCTCACCTGACTGCCCCCCCCACCTGATCGTCCCTCACCTGACTGCCCCCCCACCTGATCGTCCCTCACCTGACTGCCCCCCCCACCTGATCGTCCTTCACCTGACTGCCCCCCCCACCTGATCGTCCCTCACCTGACTGCCCCCCCACCTGATCGTCCCTCACCTGACTGCCCCCCCCACCTGATCGTCCCTCACCTGACTGCCCCCCCCACCTGATCGTCCTTCACCTGACTGCCCCCCCCACCTGATCGTCCCTCACCTGACTGCCCCCCCCACCTGATCGTCCCTCACCCGACTGCCCCCCCCCACCTGATCGTCCCTCACCTGACTGCCCCCCCACCTGATCGTCCCTCACCTGACTGCCCCCCCCACCTGATCGTCCCTCACCTGACTCCCCCCCCACCTGATCGTCCCTCACCTGACTGCAGGCCCACCTCACTGCCTCCTACCTGCCCTTTACCTGGACGTCTCCAACCTGACGGCTCCCTATCTTACTGCCCCTCAACTTGATCGTCCCCAGACTGCCTGTCCCCCCCTTGACCCCCTCAATCTGACCGTCCCTAACTGGACCTCTGCCTTCTTGACCCCCCTGTCCTGATAGCCTGTATTACTGACTTCTGGACCACATCTTGTGATGACGGCGCAGCAGCAAACATGCATGGTTTGATCTAAACATGGCGGACTCAGGATGTTTGTTTGTTTGTTTGTTTGTTGTAAGGCCTCTGACCCAAGAGCTTTGTGTTTGTTTTCAGGGAAGCTGTGGTGTGCGAAGAAGAACAAGAGGAAGAGGAAGAAGCTGCTGTACAACACTCACAGGAATGAAGGTCTGCTGCCAACTCTTCCAAACGTGATGAAGATTTTTTTGGGGAGACGTTTTCACTGCTCTGCTCTGTGATCCAGACCCGGATCACGAGGACATCCTGACCTACGAGGAGATGGCTCTCTATCACCAGCCAGCCAATCGGAAGCGTCCGATCGCCCTGATTGGTCCAAACGGATGTGGGCAGGTGGAGCTGAGACAGAGACTGCTGAGAAGCCAGCCGGACCGGTTCTCTGGAGCCGCGCAGCGTAAGAGCCGCCTGGTCTGCCGAAGCGCTGGGCCCCCACAACCACCTGACCCCTGCTCTTGTGTTGCAGACACCACCCGCAGCCGCCGTGACGGCGAGCAGAGCGGCCGGGACTACATCTTTGTGTCCCGGCAGAGCTTTGAGGCCGAGCTGGCAATGGGTGAGTGTTCAGTGAAGGTGTCTAAAGCTCTGGACGCAGCAGACGAGTGACGCGTTTACTGCGTTTACTGCGTTCTTGAACCTGCATTTAGCCCCGGGTGTTCACACTGGACAAACAGGGAGGGGCCTCTTCCTTTACTACTGTTTACTGGCGCATTTTTTTGCAGCTCTGTTAGAAGAGGCTCGGTGTGAAATGTCCAATCCAGGCTTTTTCCCTCACAGCTCTATTCCCATATATGAAAGACACAGTGACAGAGAATTCCAGATGGACACAGTGGGGTTGGACGGTGTCCCTTAAATTCACAGTTGACGATGTTTGCAGTAAACCATGGGGATGGACGATGACATGTTATATAATTATTTGTTATTTTACTTTGTTACTTTATTTATTTTATTTCCCAACTAATGACTCGTCCGCGATGATCCAGTATAAACTGAGGGAAGTGACTTTAACAAAGAAAAATAACAAACAAAATAGAATAGAAGTCGTCCACTCCTGCACTTGATTAGTCAGGTGGTCCGGTGGAGCAGCGACCGCGTCTCTGACAGAGCAGACGGACTTACAGCTTTGTGTTTGAGGGGAAGGGAGGATGCTTTGTTACGTGTGGGAGACTTCAGACTGTGATCCGTCCCGCCGCTCTACGTGAACGAGCTAATGAACTCAGGAGAACCGGGTGTCCTGGTAAAAGTGTGTGTCCGGGCATAGCTCGGACCGCCAGCACACACACACAGCGGGTTTGGGCGCTGTTAGCTTCAAAGCAGAAATGTCGCTCAGTCCTTAGAAACCGTTAGAACAATCACGTGGATTTGTGTTTCCAGTCGTGTCCCGACAGAGTAAAGGCTGATGTTATTCCCACATATTTACATGCAGCCAGGATGCAGATTGCAGCGTTTCCCACATGGATTTATGTTCATCAAAGCTAATGTTGTTAGCCCGTGTTAGCATACTGCTTCTTTCCAGCTCCGTTCTTCAACAGAAAAAGCACTGACCACACAGATTAAAATTAAAATGATGAGTGAACAGGTGCTTCATAATAACAGTAACATTAATAAAAGCACGTTTAGAAGATCGTCTTGTATATTACCGAGATGACATATCTATGTATGTAGCCGCTCAGCAGAACTCCTTTTCTCTTCCTGTATTTCAAACACTACTGCGCATGTGCGAATGATTTATTCTGACAGAAAGTGTGACCCATGAGAACGTTTTTTATAATCGGAAAAAGTTTTTTTGGGCTCATGTACACTGTTGATTTCTAATCCAACCAATGGTCTGATCAAGATATTTTGCTCATGTAACCGCGGCTTAGCGTGGCGGGGGCGTGGCATCACATCGTGATGTCAGTCACCCATCACGATGTATGATGGTATCGTCCATCGGCACAACCCTAATGGACACAAAGCGCAATCAAAAATTTCTCTGAACTTCCATGAATTACAAGGACGCCATCCATACATCACCACTAAATCTGAGTCCCTGATTGGCCAAAGTTTGACCTGGTTTAACTTCCAGCGCGCGTTCAGTGGACGTGTTTTGTACGCAGAGCCAGAAAAAACAATCCTAAAAAACGTGTGTAGCTGTGCACAAACACAGGAGTTTTGAATACGGAAGCCCAAAACACACAAACATGTAGAATCTATCGGCCTTCCTCATAGATGAGGAGTCGAGTCGGCGCCGTTTCAATTCGCCATCGTCAGGCGTGCTGAAGCCCGTCAGGAAAAGAATGGAGGCGGAAGGGATTTGGTAAAACCCGAAACCAGAAAAATCAGACAGTTCCAACAGCTGCCCACGTGGGGGCGCTGTTGTCTGGAGGAAAAGCAGGGAGAAGAAAAGCTCTAGTCCTGTTTGTCTTCTATCATCTATGAAGAAGCTCCTGACTGAACCGCCGTACCCATCAGGATTCTTCTAATATCCTCTGCAGCTCACCGCTCCCCCCGGGGGATGGGTCAAAACACGGAGAACAATTTCCCCATTGTGGGATCAATAAAGTATCAATTATTATTATTAATTAATTAATCATTATTAGCTTTCCCTCTTTGTGTTTTCCTCTGAAACTCCGTCTGCAGATAATTCTGCTCTGATGTTCCATGTTTGTCCAGAAGGGGGCAGCATTAAGCAGCTGGTTGTTTTCAGGGAAGCTGATTGAGTCGGTGGAGTCCGAGAAGAACCTGTACGGAACCAGCACCGACTCTGTGCGGCAGGTCATCAACACTGGAAAAATCTGCGTGCTGTGTCTGCACGCACAGGTAGGGGGCGCCCTCCGCTCTCAGGACGGAAATGCTCCACCAGCTTCAAGGTTCTCCTGCTTTCAGGGCCTGAAGGTGCTGAGGAGTTCGGACCTGAAGCCGTACATCATCTTCATCGCCCCGCCCTCGCAGGAGCGACTGCGAGCCCTGCTGGCTAAAGACAACAAGAACCCCAAGGTTCTGGTCCGACTGTGCGCCGAGCCGCTGCGGTCCTCGGTGCGCCTCTAACGTGTGTGTGTGTGTGTGTGTGTGTGTGTGTGTGTGTTTGTACGCAGCCGGAGGAGTTGCGCGACGTGATCGAGAAGGCGCGGGAGATGGAGCAGAGCTGCGGCCACCTGTTTGACGCCATCATCGTCAACACGGACCTGGACAAGGCCTTCCACGAGCTGCTGAGGCTCATCGACAAGCTGGACACGGAGCCGCAGTGGGTGCCCTGCTCCTGGCTGCGCTGAGCGCACGTGCACGCGCACACGCACACGCATCCACCGGATCACGACGTTGTGAAAACTCTTTCATGAAGGAACCTGGAGGGTCTGACCGTTTCTGCTGGTCGTCTTCTGATGAAGACACAGAATAGAGGAAGGACTTGTTCCCATGACGACGAGGTCTAAACACCAGGATTTGAAGGAGGAGCCGACCTTAAGGTGGAGCAGATCCACCAGTTAGAAAAAGTTTCTTCCAAAATGTTGTAGTTTTTTAATCTGTTTCTTGTATTTATTCCGATCAAATCCTAGAAAGTTTGACTCTGTCTATCAAATCCTTTGATCTTTCAGTTTGCGGAGAGAATAAGCCCCGCCCACATCCAGATTGGTGTTCACAGCCTCACACTGCACGCGCTCAGACTGCCCCCTCCTGTGCAGGAAGTGACACCTGAGCAGCAGGGGGCGTTGTTTCTGTGTTGCGCCTTTACTGTGCGATCAGACTCGCACTGCTGCCATGAACCTCTGTGCTTTCTTTTCTACGTTCTCCGTCTTTGATTTTTCTTTTCATTTTCACGTCTCTTCTCTCCCGGAACCTTAACGGTGGATTTGGACCTGCAGCCGTTTCCTTCTGGATGGTTTCTAAATCTTTGCCTCTGGCGTTGAGAAGTATTACTGAAGTAGACGTGTCGGCGCCGCGTTAGAGCTTTTATATATTTGTAATATTGAACATAGATTTATGAGGTTCTGAAGCTCCAATAGAACTGTGACTTCTACTTTAACTTCCTGCTATTGGTCCAGAACGACAAAGGAGGCGGGGCTTAATGAGAGGAATTGTATTGAATCTAATGTTCATCAACACCACTGAAGACGTCACTTGTTTCTGAGGAAAACGATGTTTTGTATTCACATGAATAAATAAATAGATGATTATTAGGAAACGGCTGGGATGGTTCCTATGACGACGAGACAGGAAGTTCTGATTCTGACACAGCGGGTCATCGGAGGTCCCAGGATCAGTGAAGACCGAAGACCAGATTCAATCAGGAAGTTTGCTCCACCCTGAAGTCACACTGAACGCTGCAGCTTCCAGTCATAGAATAAAATAAACCCTCAGTAATCTGAAGACGTCTCCTCTGAGGCACGATTGATCATTACGTCCAAAATCTCTTCTAAACGTAAATCTCCAGAACTTTCCGTTCTCTGGAAACTCGTTGAAAAACCTGAAAGCTTTTTTAACCCTTCTGCTGTCCTATGAAGTCAAGATGACCATTGACGTGTTCTTCCCACCATGACGAAGGTGGAAAGATTTCATGTAACCCGTGGACACCAGTGAAGATCAAGAATCATTGAGAAAAAAGAGCACTGTAGTGGGTCTAGATGACCCGCTCCCAATGTTAACGTGCCTAGGATAGACCAAGGGTTACAGCAAAGAAGCCCAAACTCTGCAGATCTGGTGAAAGCCGGAAGTTCTCTTCTTTAGGAAAGGTAGGATGCTTTTTCCATGAAAGAGAAGCTGGAAACTCCTGCAGCACCTGAACGCGTGAGGAAGACTAACGGTGATGAAGACGAAGATTCAGAGAAAACGCTTTTGGTTGAAGAACAAAGTTCTCCATGATGGCTGATCTTTCCAGAATAAATGACACATATAAAAACAAAGTTTAACAAATGGCTAAATCTAAAAAGAATATTTAAATATTTTTCAAAGGTCAAACTGATTAACAAATTTCCCATGAATCCCTTGGAGAAACATTTACTAAGGGTCCGTTATTCCAAAATCTAAATCTCAAAGCTCAACTATGGAAAAAAGGATGTGAGAAAGTTCTATTAACGGTTTCATTGATTTATTTTGAAATCCGGCTGCCTCCATTTGATTTCCCTCGGCGGGGAAAAGCTGCAGACGTTAGTGAAGCTCAGCTCCAAAAGTTTGAGGAAAAATAAAAAAGCTCTTTCCAGTTGTTTATTTTTTAATCAAGTTCATTTGCACTTTGTTGTTTTCATAAAGTCCTTCAGAATTTCAAAATAAATACACTTCCTGTCATCCATCTGGGGACCACTTCACTTTCAACAAAGGACTTCCTGTTTCAAAATAAAAGCTGGGAATGCAACATTTCTTCTGACAGTGACTTGAGTGTTGAAAGGAACTCGGGCCAAGAGCGTGAAGACAAGCCGGGACAGGGAGGCCGTGAGGAGAAGCGTGGTCGTCCAGCTCGATCCGCCGCCGTTCTCCTGGTGGTGGAGCGCGGCGGGAGTCCAGTTCCACGGCCGGCTTCACTGCTCAGCGGGACAGGTGCTTCGATCTTTGCAGCAGAAGTAGTGAACGACCACGCCGTTAGGATACCTGGCAAAGGCACTGAAGAGACAAAGAGTGATGTCATCACGCCAGACGAGAGAACAAAGGACACATAAAACTAGACCCACTCGATCAAAAATGTGTTTTTAACGTGTTCAAGTATTTCTATCGCAATGGACCACATTTATAAAGATTATTATTGTGTTTGAGTATTTCTTTATTCAAATCGTGGTGAATCAGGAGCAGACAAAAAAAAACTTGTACTTTTTTCTTACAAAACTACAATTAACATTATAAGCTCCAAGCTCCGCCCCATTCAGACGCATCCAAGCAGATCCATGAAGCTGGAATCTGGATCCAAACGGAACGGCTGGATATTGCTCGCCATTTTTATTGTACCGGTAATGTTAGCTTGAGAAGCTGTAAGCTAGCAGGAGACAGTCTAAACCAATGAGTTATATCACTAGAGGAGACATCACGTGGTTCCTCACGGGAGGAGAGCACCGCCATCTTGGTGAGGTCAACTTACTACTGCAGTGCATGCATGTGAACACATTTTTTGCATTATATCAGTTCATTGTGCGGGTTTCAACTGCCAAAATCAGAGAAATAAGTCCATGAAGGAGGAAGGCATAACATTTCACAGGTAAATATTATAATTCTTTCCTTTTAATGCTGCAGGGGCTTCATTAATCATTCAGATGTTGACATGCATGATGCTGCAGGGCCATCATCAACATGTAGCCATAATGTACGGATAATTTGCTGTCGACATAAATTTACATTTTATTGTGTTAAACCTGTATACAGCATACTGGGCTGTTATAGTAATATAGATTTATACATTTCTGACTCAGTGACTGAACTTTTCTTGCAGGTTTCCAATGGACTTAATGAAAAAGTGGGCTTTAGCTATCAAAAGAACTAACCCAGATGGATCACTGTGGTACCAACTAGCAATACAGTCTGACTATGTTCAAAAGATTTGCGGAAACATATTTAGATAAGAGGCTAGACTGTTTGCTTGAAACCCGACACCATGCTATCTGTGTTACACAAATTGATCACTCACATGAATCGGTATAAATCTATTGTTTTTCTTTATTGTTGTTGTTGTTTTTTAGGGTAAATCTATTGTTCACTTTTGGACTTCTTTTGAATATTTTCATTATTATTATTATTATTATTTATTTACTTATTTATTTATTGTTATTATTTATTGTTTGCATTGACTTACTATTGATTTATTATTATTATTTATTATTGATTCATTATTATTATTATTAACTTATTATTTATATATTTTCATTATTTATTATAATTATTGACTTATTGTTGGGTTTTTCTAAATAATTTAAATTACATGTCAAAGACCTCTAAATGTTTAGAAATTATTTTTAAAAATTCTTTGTAATAATTTTTTTATTTGTAAGAAGTCCTGCAACAATGCATTTTCATTAAAGTTTGAGCTTTTAAGGTTGACTGTTTCTCTTCTTTAACAACAACAAATGATGTATCTATATATATATTAAATATATAAATATAATATATTTACATATGTATAAATATATATACATGTAAAAAATATATATAGTATATAAAAGCTACTTAGACACCACTAAAAGCAATAGAAATCATTGTCATGTGGGTGTCGTCGACCTCACCAAGATGGCGTCGCGCTCCGCCACCATCGGTCAGGCTTCTCAAGCGGGCGTGTCTCCTCTAGTGATATAACTCATTGGTCTAAACAAAGGGATGATGGGAAATAATCCCCCCACAGCTTAAGCGGTGAAATTCGAATGAACTCCTGCAGAAAACGACGCAGCTTTTTTGCTTTAGCCTAAAAACATCATGATAGTTATTGGGAACGCTTTGATATTGATCGGAAGCAGACTGGAGTTGGGTCTTTCAAGGTTACAAAGGAAGATGCGAGTGCGGCCATGACGGCGCTGCGACCACAGACTCCGCCTCTGCAGAGACCTGCGGGCCGCACAGACGATTCTTCACCTGTTCCCGATCTTCTTCTTGCACACTCGGCAGATCTTCTCCTCTGTGATGACACACTTGACCTGCTGGTGGAAGATCCGCTCCTCCTGCACCTGAAAACAACAAAACCTGCTTTCAGGCCTGAATCCTGGAGTCTGGCTCCTGCGCAGACGTGCGCAGACAGACGCGGAGGCTTTTGCTAACGTCTGATCCTCCACAAAGCCTTTCCTACGGCTGAGTAGTGAGCATACAGAACGCCGCTCAGCAGACCGAGCTGAATGTTTATTGACAACGTTCCAAATGCTTGGAAGCTCATTTGTTTGATTTCTTATTCATTAATGTTTAATTTATTAATGGGTGGTTTGCAGGATCTCTGCAGCTCACTGATGAAGACGTCGATGTCCCTGCTGTCCACTTCAATGCTTTCTTCCTCCAAAGACCTGGGGCCTCATTTATAAAACCTTGCGTAGGATTTGCGTCAGAAGTGGCGTACGGATGAAACATAGGACGTGCGTACGCACAGAAATATTTGGATTTATAAAACCGTGCGCACGCACATCCTACGCATCCTTCCCTTAATAAATCACAATCAATTCTAAATGCTGCGCAGCTTTTGCGGCTTCATGACACGCCCATAGTTGCCCATAAATAGTGCGTGAAACGCCCACAAATGAATATCCATTGATAGCGAAACCATGACAAACATCGAGAGAAAATAAAAAAAAAACGTAACTTCACTCGATGTGAAGTAGAAGTTATCGTTGGCGAGGTGGAAAAGAGGAGAAAAATGTTGTTTGGAGGGCACAGTGTGGGCATTACTAATGCCGAAAAAGCACGTGAGTGGCAAACGGTGGCAGACGCCGTAAATGCTGTAGCCTCACAACCGAAGTAATAAAGAAATGGTCGGACATCAAAGTCTAGGCAGAAAAACGTCTGGGGGGCTGCATCGCCAGAGTGTGTCTGCCACGGGGGGGGGACAGGGGACAGCTGACCCCTCTTGATGAGAGAGTGGCGGCAATTATTGGGTGGGGAATCCTTATTAAGTGGCGTGGTGACTGAGGGGGGGGGGGGAACATGACGCGCCAGATGCACTGGGTGACACCCCCCCAAAAGCCCGCAGAGGTCCAACAGGACGGCTGGAGGAAGTGGGAAGCGGCTCATAAGCCACTCGTCCTCGTTTGCCAGCAAGTCTTCTTGCTGTCTAAAGATGCGTTCACTCTGAATTCTTCCATTTGCCACATCTTCTAAGATCCAAGATCAGCCATTGTGCGTCATTACGCATTGACGCATTGTGATGGGGCATTTTATTTCCATCCATTTAATTACATCTGACAAGCTACAGATGTGGGTAATAATCCACGTGGAAATGGGAAATTGTTCATCAAATGTAATTTCTTGTTACTTTCTGAATGGTTGAGACATACGCCATACATTGTTTTATCAAAAAGAAAACAAACTAAAGGCACATGCATTTGTGCTTTGTGAAGTCTTCATGTTATTTATGAGAGGCAGTATTGTCATTTTCACTTTCACGTGTTTCTTCCATCTGCCGACGGTGTCGCCGTTTCTCCTTTCACCCGTTTTTGTGCGTACGCCTGGGTCAGAGCTTGATGAAGGACCGCACATTTTCCCGTCAAGTTGGCTTTTTATAAATCTCAACTATTGCGTAGAGAGTGGCGTACGCCTTCTTTTGTGCGTATGCAACGTTTAGAAATGAGGCCCCTGGTCTCTGTTTCCGTCTGAGGAGGAGCACTTTTTCAACGTTGTAATGCTAAAATAACAGACTATTTTCATTCCTCGTTATTGTTTTATGCTGAAACGGGACGTTTCATCTGGAGGAGGGGGCGTATGGAACTCTGTTTACTTCCACATTGGATGACAGGTTCCTGGTGTAAGGTGACAGATGAACTTCAGGGTGTGAATGAAGAGGAGAATAAAGGCTGCAGCGGTCCTCTACACCCAAACGTGTCTCTGAGCTCCTTAGTTTACAGATGAAACTCCGCTTTACTGACACCGAACCTCAGAAAGACGGCTCCACTGACAATAATCTGATTTTGAGTCGCCATCTTTCACCTTAAAGCTAGGCTCCACTAAACAGACACATTTTCTGAGGCGTGTTAAATCTATTTCAGACATTTTGACTTTTTTTTCCTGCAAGTGAGGGACAAAAAAACCCCCCAAAAAATGTATCCTCCGGACTTTTCTCCCCACCGCGGCCCTAAAACGCCGCCGTACTTCCAGGACCCACTTCGGAGCGAGGCGCTGACCGGACTCACCCGCAGGAACTCGGCCTGCAGCAGGCTCTTCAGAACCTGGTTGCAGCGTTTCCTCTGGGCCTTCTCCTCCAGGACGCTCTCCAGGAAAACCCGGATCTCCCGGATCTGCGTGTTCGCCGGCAGCAGATTGATGGCCTGAGAAGAACCCAATCACGTTGCCGTGACGACTCCATCCCCATTCAGTGTTTGTTTTTTTTTGTGTCATCTTCTGATACCTTGGTGGTGTCCAGCTTGCTGTGGTGCAGCTCCAGGACCTGCAGCGCCGCCTGCAGGTTGGCCTGAGGCTCCGACAGCTCCATCTTGATGGGTCCCAGGCAGTGGGCGTCGGGGGGGGACAGGTACATGCGCAGCAGGGACAGGTACACCTGCAGGGAAACAAACAAAGATGAAGAAAAAACAACAACAAAAAAACCCCAAGATCTGAACTTTAACACGAGGAGAAAAGCGCACGTCTCTGTCTGCTTCCACGTGTCTGTTGTAATGCCGCTGGCAGTACCTGTGAGGAAGAAGAGGACGATGAAGAGGAAAATGGACCTTTTTTTTTTTTACTTTGGATGTGTTTGTGTGGCTGTGAACTCACTCCTCTGCCGTGCACGTGTCCTTCAGGACGTGCACGTAGATGAAGAGCGCCTGCTCGTGCTTCCCCATGCGGCCCAGCAGGAGCGCCCGCTCCTCCAGCAGCCCTGAGGGGCAAAGTTCCGACCTGGTGACTCTGAAGGTGCTGCGCGCGTGCATGTGCTCGTGTGTGTGCACACGCATGCCTGCGCATGCGTGTGCACACACACGAGCACATGCACGCGGACGCACGCGGGACATACCGTCAAACGGGAAGTCGCTGATCAGGCTGGTGGGCTCGTAGCTGGACGAAACCTCCAGAAAGGAGAGCAGCTTGCTCCGGAATTCACCCAGCGGCCCCGCCTCCTGCCCCGCAGGCAGCACAGGAACCCCTGCAGCGGCGGGGGGTTGGGGGGGGGGGGGGGGTCAGTCACAGTGAAAGATGGAGGCGTAGCTGCTTGTTCTGACGGCAAACAAACCTTCAGGCAGGGAGTTCAGGTACTGCTTCATGAGGCTCTGGACCCTCCCCAGGTACAGCTGGATCAGCACGTTGTGGAAGCGGGGGCCCTGCTCCTCCCACACGTGGACGATGTGCTCCAGGTACGGGATGGCCAGCTCCTCGAAGCCCTCCTTCAGGAACTGCAGCACCTTGTCGCGGGGCAGAGCCTCCACCTCAGGGAGATCCTCGGTGAATATCTAAGGAGCAGAAACGTGGAGGCGTGGCCTAATCTGAAAACGAGCTGCAACAAAGCTGAAACGTGGAGGCGTGGCCTAATCTGAAAACGAGCTGCAACGAAGCTGAAACGTGGAGGCGTGGCCTAATCTGAGAACGAGAGGCAGAGGGGCAGAAACGTGGAGGCGTGGCCTAATCTGAAAACGAGCTGCAACGAAGCTGAAACGTGGAGGCGTGGCCTAATCTGAAAATATGATGCAACGAAGCTGAAACGTGGAGGCGTGGCCTAATCTGAGAACGAGAGGCAGAGGGGCAGAAACGTGGAGGCGTGGCCTAACCTGAAAACGAGCTGCAACGAAGCAGAAACGTGGAGGCGTGGCTAAGGATGGGTATCGTTAAGGTTTTAACGGTACTACTACTCTTATCGATACTGCTTATGGATCCGGTATTTTAACGATACTCTTATCAACACTTTTTGAGGATGAAAAATAAATAAATAAGTAAATAACAAATTAGGAACATGAAGTGTTTTATTTCCTCATTATACAAAAACATTGTTTTTTTAACAAAACATTTTACTTTATACATGAGAATGTTCCAGACAGAATATTCATTTAATTATTTAATCTAGTTATTTGTATTCTTTATGAGCGTGATGTTTCCTTTGACCTTTTGTCCATTTTCCACGACCTTGAATAGACTTTTCTGTCTGTCAAACACCAGAGTTAAGCTAAGCTAAGCTAAGCTAAGCTAAGCTAAGCTAAGCTAAGCTAAGCTAAGCTAAGCTAAGCTAAGCTAAGCTAAGTGAGATGATGGAAAGCAATTTACTTTGATGCAGACTCTTTTCTATGTATTTATCTTTCTTTAAATCCAGTAAACCCAATTAATTATATTAACTTTATGGATAACAACTATCATTAGTTATTAATTATTATTAATTATTAGGAAGCAGCTGTTTTTGCGGGTCTGGAATCATAAGCGGTGAGTCTAAGCCCCGCCTCTCTCTACCTGTTTGTTGCTTGCTCCGCCTGCAACTACACCCCCCGCCGCCCCAGCGTGTTCTACACAAACAGCGCAACATGCGGTCATCGTAGCAGCAAGGTGACAGCATGGTAGGGGCTCCTTGACGCAAACTTCATTAATTTTATGCAGAAACGATCGCCACTGACTGTGTGCGCTGCCTTGTCTTGTGTGTGTGTGTGCGCGTGGCGCGTACCGTCTGAACAACAGCCCCGCCCCCCGTGCACACAAATAGCCAGACAGACCTCTCCTCTTCAACGAGAATACTGAAATTATTATCATCATTAATTAACGGAAAATTGACTGACTTGGTGAGTTAAATATGGCAGATAATGTTTATATCTTGTGGGACACAAAAAAAAAGTAACGTCTCCAGTACCGATAGCAGAACCGTTCAGGTCAGATCTTAACGATACTGCGGTCTTGAAGAATGTTGCCCCGGGGCTGGTTCAATACCGGGGCACAGTACCCATCCCTAGGCGTGACCTAATCTGAAAACGAGCTACAGAGGGGCAGAAATGTGGAGGTGTGGCCTAATCTGAAAACGAGAGGCAGAGGGTCAGAAACGTGGAGGCGTGGCCTAATCTGAAAATGAGCTGCAAAGAAGCAGAAACGTGGAGGCGTGGCCTAAGATGAAAACGAGCTACAGAGGAGCAGAAACGTGGAGACGCACCTTCAGGCCATCTTCTGGAGAAAGCTTCAGCACCCATGGAGAAAACTCAAAGACGATGCCCAGGTTCTCCACCCCTGTGGGGAATGGGGGCGGGGTTAATGATTCCCATGGAGTTTCAAATGATTCAGATCAGGTGTTAGAGTCAGGAAGTCACCCAGCCTCTGCAGGTACTGCACGGTGCGCTCGTGGCCCTTCAGGGGGGAGTTGGCCTTGGTGGACTGCTCCAGAAGAACCTGCAGAGCTGCCACAGAGAACATGGGGGGGGGGGCGTCACTCAGACTGACAGTTGAGATTCATCAACGTTGCCATGGCAGCAGGCGTCCTGTGGACACTCCTGGAACCATCAGGAAGAAGCAAAGCCTCAAGCCTGATTAGAGGAAAAACCTCTGATTCCGGTCTGTGATTGGACAACACCGCCCCCTGCCTGCAGAGACTGGAAGCTGCAACAGCAGCTCCATGTCAGCCATTTATACAGAAGCAGGGAAGATTTGGGCATCAGCAAAAAAAAAGGATGCAGACCTGAGAGTCAATGTGTCACCAAGAACACGATCAGAGTCTGATCTGTATCCAGATGCTGATCGAACATCTGGATCAACACTCTTCACATTCAGATGCCTCTTTTCTCTTTAATGATTCTACAGCACATCTGCATGCAGGACAAACTGCAAAGCTGCAGTGGCGTTTCTGTCGGATCCAGCCAATCAGGTCTGCTCTGCAGGTTTTGAGACTCTGTCACCTTTAAACAATGCTGCACGTTCTCAGTGGAGCTCAGAGGGTCTGGAGGAGGAGAAACTGCCTCCCTCCCTCCCTCATGACGCCTCCCTTCCTCAGTGAGGCAGAGAAACCGACTCCAGACAGGAGAAGCGGCTTCAAGCGGCGCTCTGACCTTTCCGGTGCAGGCCCTTCTTCTCGTACAGAATGATCAGCTCGCTGTACTTGTGCGCCTTCTTCAGGATGTACTCGCTCTCCTCGATGTGGCAGTGGTTGTTCTCCAAGCGCAGCAGGGGGGAGACGAGCGCCACGTTGGTCTAAGCGAGGAAGGACAACATCAAATGTTTATGTTCGTCATCATCGGCGCTGAGGTTCTCCTACAACATTCTTCGTTGGTTAAAAAGCAAAACCAAAATGTAAAAAAAAAAACCTAATTTTTTCATAAATCTTCTTTTCCACTAAAAGCAAATGGATTTCCAAAATGCCTCTTCTTTATCCCTTAAACCCCGAAGCTTTAGCTGCAGTGTTTCTACATCTGTAAATCTACAACTGTTTACTTCACGTGATTCCAGCGGATTCTAAAGCAGATAGTGAAGTGTTTCCACAATCAATCAGCTGCTTCTGCAGATTTGCATCGTTACACGACACAATACTAACGTAAAGAGTCGGAAATGTAAAGCTGCGTTTCTCTGCGTCTGCATCAGCTGTTCGGTTGAGGAGACAAAGATGGTGTGTTATTCGGGTGTCACTCGCCAGCTACACCTACAGTGTTTAGGGTCAAAATCTCAGACTGCAGTGACTCGGTGGGGCCACACGGGGCAGTAAGGAGCCCCATCATTTCATAATTTTTTGATGAAATTCTTGTGTCTGTTTCGTTGCAACACAGCAAGAGTTCATCCCGCCGCTTCTGTCTGTGAAAGACAACAGCGGCCGACGGGCTCTGCCAGCAGAGAGCAGTGGATGCAGTTTATTTTTACACAGGAGGTTTGTGTGTATGCATGTGTCACATATCTGTTTGTAACAAGCAGCGTAAGCATGGATCTGTATGTTTGTGTGTGCGTGGATGGTGGGGGTTGTGGGCGGAGCTTCCCCACACAGTCAGGTCAACTGTGAACCAAAGCCGTGTCCCTCACATGCAGGTAACACTTCAGTAAGGTGGTGTCAATGATCTGCAGCAGCTTTTTGCGGCTTTTGATGGTGGGCGTGCCCTCCATGAGCGGCGACGTGGTGGACGGTCGGAGTCGTTCAGCTGTTTGACCAGGTGACTTCGTTTCTGCAGCAGAGAGGTTCGGATGTCAGAGGAAGGTGTCACACGCCGGCCGTTTTTAGGAGAGGAACGGACGCACACCTGAGTGAGGTAATCGATCAGAGCCAGGTGAGCCTTCTCCAGCTCCGGCCCGGACAGGCTGGGGACCGGGTTGGGGTAGTGCAGCTGCCGGCGGTAATCAGACGGCAGTAATTCTGGGTACAGTCCGATCACGTGAGTGGGATCTGCCAAACGAGGAGAAGATTTCCACAACACACCTCAAGGAGCCTTTTAAGAACAAGAATAAAACATTTCCCCAAAAAGTAAAGGAGAAAATGTTAGATCCGTTAAAAAACGTAAAAATAAAAAAACCTCAAACATTGAAGTGTGCTTACTGCACGCAGACTCACTGGTTTAGTGAAAAACTGTCCTGGCTCACCAGGAAATTTTCATTTTCTTTTTAAATAAATTCTCCTTTTAGTTTGGTGCTCACACTCACACTCCATACAAAAGAAACAACACAACGGCATTACCCGAAGCACAACGACATAACCGCAGCATTAGCATTAGCATTAGCATTACCCGAAGCACAACGAACTTACCTGCAACACAACGGCATAACTGTACCAATAGCATAAGTCACAGCACAACGGAAATTAGGACTTTTTTTCCTACCGGAAAAAAACAATTCATTTTCAAACTATTCCGTGCGAAGGAGTTTTAGGGCCACCAAAAAAAGTAAAATTACGGGATTTTAAACTGTACATTTACGAGCAACAACTAGTAAATTTACCAGATAAAGTGGAGGTGAGCATACAGTGCAGCAGCAGAGCTAACCGACTAAACTTTAATGATCAGGTGAGCTGAATGTTTATTGAAAACGTTCCAAATGTTTGAAAGCTCATTTGTTTGATTTACGATTTATTAATGTTTTATTTATTGATGGGTGGTTTGCAGGATCTCTGCAGCCCGACGAAGCATCGGTGTCCCTGCAGACAGATGTCCACTTCAATCCTTTCTTCCTCCATTAAACACCAAATCTCTACGTTTGTGTGATGCTTTCGTCTGAGCACTTTTCGGCATTTTCAACGTTGTAATGCTAAAATAAACAGACTATTTTCATTCCTCTTTGCGAATATAACACTGTTTACTTTTGCATTGGATGACACGTTCATGACGTAAGGTGACAGATGAACTTCAGGGTTTGTGAATGAAAAGGAGAATAAAGGCTGCAGCGGTCCTCTACACCCAAACGTGTCTCTGAGCTCCTTATTTTACAGATGAAACTCCGCTTTACAGACACCGAACCCCGGAAAGACGGCTCCACTGAAAATAATCTGATTTTGAGTCACCAAAAGGTTCAGAATCTCTTTGTTTTTTTAAACCTATCCGGAAATAAAGCTTCACTAAAGGCTCCACATATTTCATCTTCTAGCTAGACTCCGATAAACAGAAAACTTTGGTGTTGTTTCCTCGTTAATCTATGAGTTTTTTCTCGTTTACGAGATTTTGAGTCGTAAATTTATGAGATAAATTTACAAGTTTTTTTCTCGGAAATTTACGACTTAAGAGTCGCAATAAAAAATTAAAAAAAAAAGACAAAGAGCGTTAGATGCTACGACGGAGTATTAGGGCCACCAAAAGTTAAATTACGACTTTTTATCTCGTAAATTTAGGAGATAAAAACTCGTAAATTCAGGAGATAAAAACTCGTAAATTTAGGAGATAAAAAGTCGTAAATTTAAGAGATAAAAACTC